>JAIPRK010001148.1:0-91597 GCA_025469195.1 Chaitophorus viminalis
TCGTTATTCGTATACAATGATATCTATCATTGCATTCAAATTTAACAAATCCATTGTAATAATGACCTATCCTATAAACGAAGTACACTCCACCCCCAACTGTACAGCAAAGCGAGGCCCACCCGTTTTTTTTTTTTTGTCACGCGTGTACTGAAAGTTTACATTTTCGATGCTATTAGATGCGGCGCGGAAACACTTTTCTACACGTTTTTCATTTTCAATGACGAAATTGTGCGTCACTAATCACCGCATTGACGCATCAATAAAGATATAAGGAGTGACAAAAAATAGTATGCCGTGGCTCGTGCGGAAAAGGTGATTTCAGTCTTGTGCGAAATGCGGCCGCGACTGAAATTTCACACTTCCCGCCTTTGCCGCACATGACTGTTTGACACAACATGTGTGAGTAAATACACTCTTAATATGTACAAACCGTATGTAAAAAAAACAATTGGATCATCTGGATTACCCGTGGACTTTTGACATCCGTGTATTATTCATCTAGTACATTTTATAGCCTTAGTATATGGGTACAGTATGTAAATTATGTTAACTGTAAATTAATCTAATAAATCTTGTATTACAATAGATAGGTCATCGTTCATAAATAATACATTAAAAAAAAAAAAATTGTACTTATTATCACGACGACTGGATTTTATATTAATTTACAATATAATAGGTACTGTATATACACACATCGCAACACTAAATAGTTAGAAATTATAATACCTTCTTGTTATATTAAAATATAATTCATTGGCTATTTGGTACATTGGTTTCAAATTTAATGACTATAATAAAGTTATATCACCCGACCTATATGTAGGAGTCTCGCTTCCCTTTCCTCAAATGTTTTCTGTTATGTTGACTTTCATTTTAGTTTTTGGTTTTTTTACCAGCCTCAATATATGAGCCTGGGTGGCCCATTATTCCTTTGAAGACCATCAGACATTTTCCAAATCAAAATACGATCACCGTACATGAATTATGTGTTATATATTAACATAGTTTATTATAGTTATAAATACATAGTTGGTCAAGTTGTCGATTTCCCATGTTCGCCTTGTATATTATGGCGCGATAACAGAATAATGCTCATTATCGTTACGAAAAAATCAGATTATTGTGATCCGTACAAAATACCGATAATTGGCAGTTATTGTAAAGCATTCCACTTTTTCGTTGATTTTTATTTCACTGCAGTGATAGTGATATAGACTAAAAGACTTATAGACTTACGTTTTATCCAGACACGTAACTATAGCTATCATTTTTGGAAGAGCTTTTTTTATAGGTAGGTATTCAAGTATCGCGGTTACTTGATAATCGGATTAAACCTGAAGCAATGGACGCATATTTGATGATGAATACATTCATCGAAAAAAAAAACTATTTGTTACAAGTATACAATTATAATAGGAATGAAGTATAACATAATAGAGCATTTTAAATGTGTAGATACTTATCCATATAAAAATAAATAAATGGATTTTAATAAATCTTCAACTTCAATGGGGTTTTTCAAAATTTATCGATAAAAAAATTTGCTTGCATTTACCACCATTTTAAAAACATTGACTATTTTTGTTCCAATATTCTTAAGAAGTTTAAAATTGTTGAACGTTCTTGACCAACTTTTAACGAGATTAGAAACCGACAGAAACATTCCAAGCGATACGTGTTTGGCCAAGGACCGAAGTCCTTTTCCCAGTCCAAAAGCGAATTCTATTGGTCCGCGAACATAGCCTTCTGACGACATTGAAACAAAATCGTGGTATCCTTTCTTTGCCATGCAAATAAAATTTCTAGGTGTTCCAAATAGTCCAAGTGAGCTCATTGCATTGTCAGCATTATTTATGACACTGTCATAATAATGAATCGATACACATTGGCCAAGTTGAGGTAAAGAAGTCTGGATATTTCTTTTTTTAAATTCAGGAAATTTTATCTGTAAGTGGTTCATTGAGATATAAAATAATTTACACCATTGGAGATTAAAAAAAATTTGAAATGGTGTAATCCTCAATGTTCTAAAACGTATAACTGCTGGAAGTGGTAATGTATTGATTGGAATAAATCCATCCAAAATTTCATTTTGGACTTCATAGCTAAGTGGCTTCACGTTGTATGTTTTGAAATATTTTAATAAATAATAAACATATTTATCTTCAATGAAAACTTCCATCACTGATAAAGACACTTCTAAATCTAAAATCACTAAAAATAAAATGTATATTTTAAACTTATGCATGAAGTAAATTAAAAAGTGAGTAGCTTAAAATTATCCTTAATAACAGACATTGTTACTAGTGATTTTTTGGCTATCCACTAAGGGGAGGTTTCACTCAATTAATATTTGTTTTTTACAGTTTAATTCCTAAAGGAATAAAGGTGCAGTAATATATTATATATATATATATATATACAAATAAGAGGAGTTTGTATTAAATATATAAAATTATTAAATATTAATTAAAATTAATCAAAATATTACCAGGAGTCGAATAACTGCTTGATTTATCTATTATAAATGTAATAGTTATATTATCTGAGTCTATTTTGTTTAACTGATGTATCTGCTGTGATAAACATTTAATATTTTCGTTTTTATGAACTGCTGCTATACCATGACTTTTCTTGTAAATAATTACAGGAAATTCAAAATTATCATCATAAAAAATATCATTGTATACCCCGATATCATTGATTGAAAATACAAGTTTTATATCATCATCTTGGTTTATATTGTTCTAAAAATAAAACATTTTATTTAAAGTTAAGAGTATAATAAAATTGAATATGTATATTAATATTGAAATAGATACCTCTACTAGTCGTATGTTAGTTTTAATATTGCTTAATACAACTGTAAGCAATTTTTTCAATGGAAATTCATTCATAAGTAACGTACACACAATACCACCAATACAATTATCAACAAAAAACCGGGATTCTACAGCTGTAAACATGTATTAGTTTAATAAAAACCTTAATTAATATTTCCTTTATCAAAACAATTTATAATTTTCTTAAGTAATTTTGTACGTTCAAGAAAAACATTAAAATAGTTTAAAAGTCATCATAACACTTTATAATTAAATTTCAAAAATATAACCTCAGTATACAGTGTAGCGTGTAGCTATAATATTGTAGTTGTGTGACACGAAAATATAATGCAATTTTATAATATACGGTATTTATAATATAATCTATCATATTTTGACCTGTCATAACTCATTAACGTTGAAATGTTAAATATTAGTATTCATATATACATGGTATACAAGAGTGCGAGGTGTTATAAAAAATGACGACCGTTGAATGTATGTAAGGTTTAGTCTGTATTAATGTATTATGCACATACATTTTAAAAATAAATGAGGAATATTGTAACATTTGTAATTAAAATAAATTTTTTTTACATGACCCTAGTAGAAATGTAATCTGCAATTATGAGTACAAATAACGCTGCGAAAAAATTGTACACTCCAAAATTTACGAATCGTTTAAATTTTTAACTTTAAGAAATATATCAGTTTAGAGATAGTAAATAAAAAAAAAAATCATTTAAACCAACCTTCATTATTGACGGGCAAGGTTCTAATTGGTGTAATGTTTTGATCGTTTTTTGTATAAAACACCACGTCCCAAGTGAATGCTCTCCTAGAGATTTTAATTTGTATTTCTTGATCAGACTCTGGGCCTAATAATGACGTGCATTCATTATTGTCCATTGTTATACTTGCAAACCATTCTGCAACTATGTATAGAACATCTCAAAATTATTCCATATACATACATATTGGGAGTATAGGATACAATAAATTAGCGTTAAAGGCGCTCATTTATGTAGAAATAATGTTATATACTACAATATATACCCGTGCAAGATTTCCTATCCACAACGACCAAGTACAAAGTCACTTTACCGTTCACTAACGTCGTGTACGGAAACGATAAGTACGACGTTTCGCCGGGCATTATTTCATATGGCCAATACCAATCGGACACGATTAGTCGTATTATTGGTTCTTTTGTAAATTCGGGTCTGTCCGTGACAATCAAAGGCGACGGACTATGGTTGTAAAATACAAGTTGTGGGTACGGTTGCTCGCTAATGGCGATGACGTATTGACCATCGGCTTTTTTCAATGTCATACTAATCGACGGGAGCTCCGCACAGACGTCTGGTCCAAAGGACGAGAACACCACCGGCACAGGGTGCTCGTCTTTTTCGCTCAATTTTATGTTGCGTAACCCGACCGGGCAACTTAAACGACCCTTCCACGCTATAATTAAGTACTGACTGAGTTCTGCGGTGTGAATCGTAGCCGATCCCATAAAATTCCACAGTGCTAAGGGTTTACCCCTGAAGTTATGTAAATAAAGTGAAAAAAAAATGATGTCATTACCGCTTGTTCAGCATATTATATGAGATGATGAGAAAAAAAAACTGAGTAGAATTTACAGCGAGACAGAAGTCCTTGGCAGATCAACGAACAATTCTTCGGAGTATGCCGGCACGTCCAGTAGATTCGCAGTCGGCATTGAACACATTAGGAGCACTTGCAGATCTGCCGAACTGCAATTGGTGGCGACGTACAAACTCTGCAAGTGCATAATCTTCGTACCGTTAAAAACCGATGTGGTGGCGATCAAGTATGCGACCTATAAAATCATATGGAATAGGTACGCGGTAAACGATGTAATTAATAAGGGATGGCAATTTATATATTATATTAAACATCAATAATATTATGTGAAGTATTCGTTTTCAAATCAACTCACGGAGTGTGGACTGTTAGCAAAAATAATACTCTGTCCGTCTGTTGGAGCTGAATTGCCATGTTCGTCTAGATTTGGTGAACTTTCTTCGTCGAAAAATTTTATTGCCGACGAACGGTGCCGATAATCATCATCAACGTTCATTTTAATATGAAAAGTACGCTATAATAATTTTTACTATTTTTATAGGACTTCAATAATTATTATTGTTATTGGCATAGTTTGCACAGTTCCATCAATAATAAACAGTGTTTATACACATTTTTAGTGTGTTCGAAGTATTATGTGTTACTGGAGTTAATGTAATCAATATGAAAATGCGCAATAGATATAATTTATAATAAATTCTAATACGTCTTCGTTATCTGCAGGAACAGCGACGGACATGTTCGTCAACGTGCAACGAACACTCGTCAAAGAATGTAGCGATATCGATTGTCCCGTTGTATTTACTACCAAAGCCCGCGGCTGTATCGTTATCAGTCGTGTGAATATTCCCAAACCACCGAAAAAGCCGTAATTTTGAATCTATGGCATATTGCACAGAATAATATTTGATGTATTTCATAAAAAGTATATAAAGATCAAAGTATGATTGCTCTTTTATTCTTTACTCTTTGGATGGTTCTGATTTTATGTTGTGCAATCCCGGATGTCCATGGAACATGATCAAACCGGCTGCCGACAAATGGCCATTTCAAGTTAGTTTTTTCCAAAGCATACGGATTATTTATATGTTCTTCGATACCATGTAGCTTATTATTTTGATAGCTTTCATTCTCGAGTTGTACGTGACCCAACGCGCTCACGAGCGATAACATGTGTTCATCTTCCCTGTAATATCAAAATATTTTAAATTTAACCAAATATACATTTGTACTTGCGTTCGATTTGAGTCAAACACTTTGCGAAAATCGTTTGACGTGTATAATAACACTGTACATAATTATGTAATAACTTTAAACTCAATAGAATATCAGCTTCATTATCACTATCCAATGTTTGTATTGGTAAATCAATTTTCTGGATGATTTTCTGTTCAATAGCTGATTTTATTTTTATGACGTTATTTGATGTTTTTCTGTTCGATTTCACAATACTAACGTTTAGCATGGCAGAATTTGGTAAATACGAACAAATCACAAACGGCGGTAACAATAAAATCTGGTTGTATTGAAAATTGCTGGTTATTATACACATTTAAATTTTATTTTTGAATGACATGTATATAAATTTTTGTTTCTTAACTAACCAATAGTTGAGCGATGTCATCGATGACCTCAAAAACAAAATGGCACACGACATCGTTGAATTCTGTTACGAGATTGACTTTTTTCGGAACTTAAATAAATTATAAAATTAATATGAATAAAGTTGTAAATGAACATCAAACATTACAAGACCAATTATATAATTTGAGATTTCTCAAACTTACTTTTGATATGTACAGATTTTGTATTTTCTTTTGTCTTATGCACATTGTTTACGTGAACTACGTTAGACCAGTGACTATCCAAAGTCGAAAACCGCAATGCAACTGAAAATGTGCTATCCAGATCAAACATTAATGACGGTGTTACTTCATATGGGCCCACAATTAAGATGTGCTCAGGATCTTGTTGGTTGTAATTATCACGCTTATCTGTGATTATACGTGCGTTTAAGGAATATTCTGTTTTATTCATTAGTTTCAATGAACTGGTAATGACAATCTAAAATAGTAAAATATATATAAAAAAAAAAAAAATGATTTAGAATTGAAACATAAATAACACATTTATTCGTATGACTATGAAACGTATAATTTTTAAGTTTGTATGATAAATTGATGATTAGATATAAGAAAAGATTATTCATGTTTACTGCCCGTTTTTTTGATAAATAATATTAGATTAAACTTTAAAAACGAAAGCACGTTATTATAGTGAACTAAGATTAAAAAATAAAAACATTAAAAAGGGGATATTTTAATGAAACCTATGGGATTTATAAGAATAATGGTATTGTAGACGTAAATTCGAATATCGAAGGTCTGCGGACTTAAAGACTTAAAAACTTTGTTGTAGGCGTTGTAGCTATATGATCTTACTTTAACGCAAATTGGTGATGTTTGTTGCATTGTTATAATTAAAATTGTGTCTTTCCCGTTGGAGTCTTTAATAGTTAAGTACTTTTGATTTTGACCATTTATAGCAATTTTTTCACTCCAATCAGACCTAATAGTTATGAAATAAACAAAATAAACAAAATAAAAAATCCCCCGAACAATGGAAAGTCAAATAATACATTTGGTCTTCATTCTTAATAGCAAACTGTAAGCAAGGATTTTCAGTGGAAATGAGCCACGAGTAATTATAATACTCTAGACTATTCAGAATAATATTTTCATTGGTGAATTTCTGTCTAAATCTATTGTAAATAACAAAAAATAGATACAATTAAAAAATTAAACGTAAGATCAAAATAATATTCACGTTATAGTGAAACAAGTGTCATTGCAAATTATATAAGGTACAGCATCGGTAAAAGGATTGAACCATAAGTCCATTGCAGCGATCAATGAAGTGGCTATATGAGGTCCCATTTTACATCGAATGTAATCCGTTTGAATGGACACATTGTTACTTTGTACTAAAAATAATTTAAGTGAGTTGTAGTTGATATTTCTGTTTTCATTTTATTTTTTCATATGACACCATTGTCAAATTACTTTTATGGTTAATAGCATGAGTGATCGTCAAATCAATTAAAAACGTAACGATTGATATTTTAGTAGTCAAATGTTCATACAATAATAACTTGCAATCAATGTTAGATCTTACTGATGCATTTATTTCTTCTAAACATCAATCAAATTACAAACATATCAATAAGCTTTATTGAACTTTTAAAATTTAAAATCACCTTTATAAAAATGTAAACTAATTTCTATTGTATCCAAATGAATAGTTAACAATTTGCGTTTTACTAAGTCTTCTGAAACGCAATGGTATCTTGCTAATGATATATTTTTAACATCTTGTAAAAAATTTATCTTTTAAAAAAAAAAAAACAGAATAAAGAAAAAAATGTGAAATAAATTCTATTGGTTTGTATAATATAGTTGTCAAACGTTGATACATACTTTTGCTTTTAATATAGACAATTGTAAAGCTATTACGACCTTTGGGTCATCATTAATTAGTGTGATATTATTTTTTGTCTTAAACAGATAACTATAAGTTTTCCAAATAACCAATAGAGTTTTAAATCGGTTTTGAGACAAATCTAATGTAGCGCCATAAATGTTCAATTGTACACAATTTTTCTGCAATTTTCCCGAATTTAGCGGAGTCAATCTTACATTAATTGAAATATTTATTGGATGTAAAAACAAGTCATTAGAATCAATATGTTCTAAAGAAATCGTTGTATTGTAAATCGATATTTTTCCATTAGTCTGTATTCGTTTTATGTGCACATTTCGTACGTTCGTTAACTCCCAATATGTACACTCAACGTTGAGGATTAACTTGTCTAAATAAAAAAGCATAACGTTTTATTTTGCTGCGGGTGGATAGAAAAATTCATAGAAAAAAAATTGTACCTTTGGTTTCAGTGAACAGTTTTATAGATATTCGTTTGGATTCTATACATGCTGTCCAATTAGTGTTGCTGAGCCTGTTCATAAACGTAAAAAAATAATTAGAATAATGAAACATCAAACGAAACATATTTACACATTTTAAAATGATTACCTATTGAAAATAATTTCGGAAACTTATAGTAATGATTAAATAATTTATTATTCTTAATTATAACGTGTAAGAAAATTAAATCGAGATTGAGAAATATTAACGACAATCGTTATAGGACAACTTACACGATAAAAGTATAATTTATGCATTTTATTATACTAATCTATTATAAATTATTTATTTGTTTTCGAATATAATTATAAAAAATTAAAAACTATAGTTTATAAATGTACGTGAATATACGAGTAAACTTACATGTCTTGATTAAAAATATCACCCACATTACTTTCAAAAGATTCGAACTCAATATGTTCAGTTAATTTTACATTTGAATCGGAACTTTTCAAATAGTCATCAGTGGAATCATTCTTAATTATACTATTATTTTCGGTTTTAAGTTTTTGATTAAACATATTTATTACTTTTAACAAAGTGTTGATAGTTACTTTGTATATTGAAAAATACATATTTCTCTTGATTTTTATTTGAATCTAAAATAAAATAAAAACGATTGCATACCAAATTATGAAATAGCTACATGGAAAAAGAATTAAACGATTATAATTAATAAACATAATTTCAAAAACTACAGAAAGCTATAAGTTTATTTATAAACTATTATTTAATATTATTTAAATACTTCAGGGTGATATTTCTTATGTGGTTTGTATAAATTAATAGTTATAAAATTCATATCTTCCTCGCTGCCAACAGGATTATTAGTTTCAAAAAACACAATTGAATCCTTTATTTTAGGTAACTCGGCGGGTTTAATTACTTTTTGGTAAGTCGTAGTATACGTATACATAATCGCATGATAAATAATGATCTATAATAATAGCAAATTCATTTTATATGTTCAAAATACAAATAATTAGTGTAAATTATCCATTTTTATCAAAAACAATATACTTGATAACATTTGGAATTTTCTTTTGACGAGAAAGTTATATTTGGGTGGTATAAGCAAATATTCAATGATGGTTCAGCCTGATTAACTCCATTGTTTTTGGAAAAAATAATACATATGTCGTTCAAGTCAACACTGATGTTTACTAAATATCGATTTGGCATATCATTTTTACTAAAAAGTAATAATAACAATAATAAACTATGTAATAGTACTTATAATCATGCATTGATGTATGGTAATATTTTAATAAACAAATAATTTCCATTTGGTAACACTTACTTTATAAAAGTTTCTGAAGTTTTAACATTTGAAGTACTTTTCTCGATTTTATGGTTTTTGGAAATCTCTAAAATGTTTAAAACATATCAAAGCTTATTATGTTTACTTATATATATATTTTTTATTTGTAATTTTTTTAAAACAATTTTTATCTTAAATAAAAATATTTTGGTAGCCCATAAGAGCATGTTATAAAGTTAAGTATTTCAGGATAAGAAAATATTATACTAAACAAATAATTAGCAGGGAAGTCACAAATACTAAGGATTAAAACAACATAAAAACAGTACTATTGCACTATAGATTTAAAAATAAACGAAATAACGAAAGCAATAATAAATTAAAGTTATTCTTAAGATTCTCTAAGGAGAGAAAACCTTTGAATTTTTTAATATGTGATTAAATGGATTTCAAAACTAAAATATTTTAAGGAAATTTAACTAATAATGGTATAATAGTAAAATTAGAATTCAAAATTCAAAACTGAATGAAACTAAACGAGAGAAATACGAGAAAAAGAAGACAAAATAAAACAAAGTTAGGAAAACAAACCAATTATGTTTAAAGTTTTAAAAATACAAAGCATTTAAGTTAGTTTTTAAAGGAAAAGTAATATAAATTCCTAAGGGTAACCGAAAAATCAGTCATAATTTTTTTTGAATAATGATTAAACATAATATCGAGTGAAAACTGAAAGATTATTTTTTACCATCTTCTGTATTTGTAATAAAGTCGTCAGTCTTAATATGACATTCCGTAGTGTGTGCAAATACTCGAAGTACGTCCGTTATATTTTTTAAAAATGTACTAACAATTTTAACCTGGAAAGTGAATTTATTAATTATTACCACACGGTTTATCATAACATTAATTTGAAAACAATAAAGTATCAATATATCATATCAATATTATTGATTTTTTTTGTAAATATATGAATTATAACTTGTATAACTATTTTACACTAATAAATTATTGAATATAACATGTCGTTAAAAAGAAAAAACTTAAGCTAACCTGTTGATCTGATATATAAATATTAATCAAATTCAAAATACGACAATCTAAAGAGCTTTCAAAATTCTTTGATTCCTGATCATTATGAATTTTAGTTGTTTCGGTCATCACAAGTGAACACAAAATATCAATTGTATCGAATACACGGATTTCATCCTGTATTTTTGATTGGACACATTTCTTATTGAAGATGCAACATTTTAATTGTTTTAAATTAATTTTCCAAGGAAATAATGATTGATCTGTAATACTTTGCATGGTAGAACATATTTTATTGTGAAGATGAAAAATAGAAATTACCATTAAACCATATAGATTCGGAAGAAAGATTAGGAAATCCGTCAAAATAGCTTTCAACTTGTTCCATCTCCACTGCACATTTTATAGTAAATCTTGATGCACTCATAACTAGTACATCTATATCATAATCAATAAGGATTTCATGCCATCTTTTTACATCTATTTGTTTATCAATAAATGAAATTTGTGCAATTGAAATTACATCACTGGGAAAATACAACGTGACGGTCGAAAACTCAACAAATACAAGTGTTGATTTCAATTTCTCAAACAAATAAAATCTTTTTGACTATAAGAAAAAGTTGTAAAGATAAATAAGGATGAAAAATGCAAACATTGTTGTGGAAGAAAATATTATGTCAACTTAAAGAAAATATTTAATGATTTAATTATTTGTATTAATAGAATCTGTTTACTTCGTTGTCTAACTGGTCTTCAACCGGAAAGTTAAATGAGAGATCATTTCCAATCCTATATATATATATATATATATATGTATAAAAAAAACTTTTAAATGAAAGAAAAAGCAAATTATTTTTCATATAGATTTTTTGCGACATTTTACCTGTTATCTATGCGCTCCGTTGGATTTTTTCTGTACTCAGGAACATAAACTAACCATTCAAAAAATAATGGATCGATATTTATAGCGATATCTGCTGTTTTTACAAACAGTAAAGTCGTTTGTGTGACATCATCCGTTGACAGGATTTGTACCATTACTGAAAATCAATCGTTAATTAATTTATAAATTAAAATGATTTTTTTATAAATAAATGCATTTAGGTACTATGTAAGAAAGGATGAATAATGTATTCTGGTTCATTTGATGATAATTTCATAACTTTTGACCAAATTTGCTTTTTTTCATCTAGCTTAAAAGTCTCGGCTGACATATTTTTCAGTGTTACATCAACATTGGTAGATTGATTTTGAGAGATACAGTGAATGTTAATATCTTCAATTTCCCAGAATAATATAGCCAAATCTTTAAAATACCAACAAACTTAAAATTTGCAAGTTTTTGTTTTTACAGTATTATATAGAAGATTACTTAAATTGCTTTGTAGTAACTCTGGATTAATGAAACAATTATCAGTATACATTTTGTTGCATTGACTGTATGTGACCATTGCATGAACAATATAGTAAAACAACAAATATTTGTCTTTCGACGATTCAAATTTCACAGTGCCTTACAAAAGAATAATTTGTTTGTCTCGTGATATTATTAAATACACTATATATGGGTTAAATCTTAATAATAACGAAAATGTATTTACCAATACTCAATAAACTATCAGATTTATTCTCAATAAAATGGGTTTCCAATTTATTCCATTCTATTTTATCTACTTTTAACAAGGAGTGCATTGTATTTAGTTTAAAAATTTTAGCTTCTAATTTGTTTACCTTAAAAAAAAACACGCAGTACATCAATGTATTACGATTATAACACAATTAAATATTAATGATATATATTTTACCACTAAAATTATTTTTTTTTCTTTTTTTTCTTCAGTATTATTGCGTGTTATACTCTTATTAGTTAGTATGACTCCCCGAAGATTGTGAATTTCTATTAAAGCTTCAGGGAAGTTGTCTGTGATTAAGTCGTATTGTTTTTTCTAAATCAATAGTTTGATATTTACTTTTATACATAGGTTTTAAAATTATTATTAAATTTCTACTAACCTCATAGTTTAAAGGTACGTGACAAATAGATAATATTTTAATTTTAATGTTTGAAATTTTAATATCAACACAAAAGTTTTGTCTTTGAGAATTACCAAGAGAATTGGTACATTTTATTTCGGAGTCTATAAATATTAAGAAATATTTATTTCATTATATGATAACTGATAGATTTATATGGATAATCATTACTTAGTTTAGTATTCAAAAAAGTTGAATATTGTTCTAATAAAAGTTTATGTATAAACTGAAATCGATTAATTAATCCAAGCGTTAAATTTATAACGCATGCTCCTGCTTCCAGTGAAATTTCATATCGATTTGTTAGTCTAAAGGAGCATATAGATTTAGATGAGCTTAATAAATACTTAAATAACTTATAAATATTATAATATATCTTACTTTTGATGAATGATGTAAATAAATGCTAAAGATGGAAATGTCTTCAAGGAAGTTTTTTCTAGATATAAATCGATCAATATACAATTTAAATACTTGTTGTAAAATAATACAATTTTAAGTAAAAATAACTTACCTTCATAGGCATTATATATTACAAAAAATTCATTCTCATCATTCAAACTTGTATGCTTATAAAATAAGGATTGATGTAAATAGTCCTCTTGTATTTGTCCAGATGAAAAGTATGATTTTTTATTCTGTTTTAAATAATAAAATAATTATCAACAACAATCAAATTAAATAGGTAAATAAGAAGTACCAATAGGCCGCAATAGCGATAAAATAATCATTTAAAATAATAAAATTAAGTAAACGAAAAAAAGCATTTTTTAATGTAAATACAAGTATATGATAATATTATATACGAACATTAGAACAATCTTTAAAACAGCATGGACATTTTTCCTCGGGTTTCATTGTTATTCTGCTTATGCCAAATTGTATATTTAATGCAACAATTGAACTTTGTATATATATTAGCTTTAAACCATGACATGTAATGCTTGTCGATGGCTTATATTCATTTAATAATTTGTTCACATCAAACTACATAATAAAATTTACCAACTATGGATGAATAAGATTTTATTTAATTTTATTAATGTAAATAAGGTTTTGAGTTCATGAATTGAGGCTTTAGATATATCACAAACTTAGCGTAAACGTGCCATATTTTAGATACTTTTTTTTTTGAGTGAAAGAAGTTCTATTTCAACACCAAAATATATATAAAATTATACTCAACAGATTATCATGTTTATATTTACATTAAGTAGACATTTTAACTCTTGAACGTAAATTCCAATTTTTAACACTTGACCAATCTCGCATTTTTGATTGTTGGTAGCAAAAATCCAATTTTTTATTAAATCTCTCCAACTTTCTTCTGATTGTATAAGTTCTAAAATTTATTTTATAATTTTACTTTATGTGACATAATATTAAATAACTAAAATAAGATTATTTCAATATTATAAAACATAAATAAAAAGCATTTTAGTTTTTCTTTCTTCTCTTAATCAGCGTGATTTATTATCATCCCCTCCCTCGTAATTACGCTCCTGATCTTAATTTATAATCAAGATTATATTAAGTTTTCAACTATATAAACTATATATATATATATATATAAGTTATATATATATATATATATATATATATATATTTTATGTCAACTCTAGTATAGTGGAGAGTATATTATTTTAAAAATAAACCATCGTTTTTTTTTTTTTTTGTAAGCCACACACACAGTGCCAATGACCAAAAAAAAACTTTTAACATTAGTTAAGATTTAATAATAATACCTCCACAAAAATAATAAATTTCCAATTAATATAACTGACCAAACATTGAACTTAAAGAAACATATTTATATATTTCACGGAAAATGCCTGTTGTCCAATGTTAAATACATTTTTTAATTCAATATCATAAAAGTTTTACTTGAAGCTGATGATGTTGACATATTTCGTTGTTCATCGAGGGTATTAACTGATTTGTAATTTTTAAACAAATTTAATAATTCAGTTATCATTGAAACGTGTGGTTCCATTAATGTAAATATTAATTTTGGACTAAAAATATCCAATTGAATGAAATACGGCTGGACTGAACAATTTGTAGCAAAAATACAGCAAAATCGAATTGATAATGACATATTCAATACCAATGGATCAAAATAATATTCTATATTTCCAGAATTATTACATTTATTCATTGAAATAGTGATTCCATTGACTTTACCCATTCTTTTCAATATCCACTGTGTTGTTGATCTTTCTAGAAAATATTAATGTGCATCTTTAAAATTTATGTTTTTATTTAGAGGTAAAGATAGTAGATAGTAAATATACATTTGAAAATAATAAAAAGAGAGACAACTAATCAATTTAATAAAAAAAAAATGAATAAATTACTTTACATATCTGTAAGAAAAAAAATTTTCTGAGCAATTACAGTAGATCGTTTTATTTATCTATAGCTATGCTGAAATTATTATTATAATTATTAAAAACAACGAAAATTTAAAGATTTTATATAATAATAGTTACTGAACATTAAAATTTATGTTTGTAAGTTATTGTCTACCTAAATGTTATTTATTCAGCACATAATTAAAAATTCACCTAATCCATTAAATTAATCTTACTACTTTACGGTGTTCCATTTATGATAATTAAAATGGTTTTTAAGCATATATTATGTGTATATACATATATACATACTTTCCATGTTATTTGGTCTCCAATCATCATTACTAGGATTTAATTCAAGGAACTTTATATCCACCCGAATTACTATGTCATCTTCAATTAGTCTAAATATTACATTGCTACAGGATATTGATAAATTTTCATAGATTGCATTGACAATTTTTTTTATACACAATTCTTTAAATGATATTGAAACTTCAATATCCGGTTCCAAATCATTTTGTCTGAAAATTAGAAATATATTGAATCGAGGGTTGAGGTCCGGGAAGTGAGTGTGGTCTCCAGGTGTGCTTAGGGATTATTTAAAATTAAAAAGTATACTCAAAAATATGAACAAGGTTATGAAATAAAAGTCATAAGTAAACATAAAGGTATTCATTTGCACTGTTAAATTTATAATTTATTATTTGATAAACACTTGCTCATTGTCATTTTTCTTTTCATCATTTTGATATTTTTCAGTTGCTTTCATTTTGATATCAAATTCTGAAAATAATATAAGATACTATTTCATTATTACTAACATATACATCAGAAAGTAATTTTTACTCTTTATAGCTTATACATTTTTTTTCTGATAATCTAATAGGTAAATATTAATAATTATTCGGTGTTAATACTAAGATTATTAGGTAAATAAAAATACGATAAAATACTTAAATTACCAATTGATTCAATTTTAATCTCAACATTGGATAAGAATTTGTACCAGGGTAATTCTATTTTTAGATTTTGCACATGGCCTCTAATTATTTTACATGGTAATTTAAATTCTTGTTCTAACACATTCACATTCAAATCTAATTCATCAAAGGAACAACTTCCTTCCAACATCGCCACCTAATGGGAATATAAGATAATATTAACTTTATTGAAACAATTAATGTTATTTTAAATGTTGGACCAAATATGTTGGTACTTACCTGAATATTTTCATATGAAAATGAAGTAAAATACTTCTTCATGTAACTCATAATCTTTTCAACAACCCATTCTCTTCCTTTACTTATTACATACATTGCAAATGGCTTAATAAATAGGTAATAGAATAGGTAGATTATATAAATGGTTTTTTTTCTTCAAACGTAATAATATAGGACAATCGTCAAAATACAATCGGTTTGTATGCACTTCTTCATAAAAAATGAAATGTACGTATTACTTTGTTTACATAGTTAGTAAAATAGTATAGTCATAGATTGTTTACAATTGGCCAGAAAAATATTGATTATGATTTTACTTAATTTTATTACAAGTTATTGTGTATTTATAGCTATTGAGCGATTCAGCAAAGCCTTCAGTATCTGATTAAATAATAAAAACTATATAGGTACGTCAGTGGCGGATTTAAGGGGGGCCGAGGGGCCCGGGCCCTCCTCTCTTTGGTAGTTATATATTCGTAGTTGTCATAATGGTTATAAGTCATCGTTCAGACTTGCTCCAACACCGTCCGTTTAATTTAGGCCCCCAAAAATAAATCCTAGACCCGCCACTGATCTACGTGATAACTCAAAATTACCGGATTGATTAAACAATATTGCTGCGTTAAATATTGAAAAAATGTATACTTTATAAGTTGATGTGAAACCATAGTTGACAAATTTTTAAAATTAAATTTTAAAAATAATAAAAATATAAATCTAAAACAATGTGTACTAGTCTACATGTCTACATTTTTTATTTATTTATTTTTTTGTAGTTGTTTTAAATATGATATTTTCTTATTTATGTTCTTTGTTTGTTCATTATATTTGTGTAATACGTATTTGCTATTCACATTATTAATAATACCTAATAGTGTTGGCCAAAGATATAATTTTCAATATCGATATCGTATTTTTATTTTTTTACCGATATCGTATTGCAATATCGGAAAAATACCGATATCGATATCGAAGTATATTAAAAGTATAGAATATATATTATTATAATATGAGTAACCTTACTCTTCTATAATACTCAGAGGTCTTAAATCTTTAAAAATAAATTTTTTCTAGGCTTTTTGTTAATTCCTTAGCTCATTTAGTTTTGTTTGATAATTTGAATGAAGTTTGCTTAAAATATGAAATTAATCCAGAGACGTAGCTAGACGCACTTTTTTCTGGGTAGGCCCGGTACTTTGATGTCAGGATTACCAATGATTATTTTTATTAAACAAAAAAGTAAGAGAATACCACATATTATGCATTTAAAAATATTATACGCATATTATAAGTATTTATTTAAAATTTTAAAATTAATAGTATATTAGTATGAAATAAAATTATTAAAAAGATATATATAGCTTTACTAAAATATTTTTAAATTACAAATTCCAATTTTCTTTTTTTCATTGACGCGAACTCGGCAAATGAATTTTCTACTAAAAGTTAGATATTTTATAAAGTCTGCAACCTGTCATTGTTGATCTTAGAAATAAAATAAGTTTGAATGAAAAAAACTTGTTATAGACCGAATAAAAACCATCGGGATTTATTTTTGTTAATTAAAACCATATTTACAATATATTAATATTGTTATTGTAAAAACGTTTTTATATAATATTATAATTATAATATACACTGCACATTTAATACATGAAATATTTATTTTTGGGGAAAAGTGGGTTGGCCCGGGCCTACCCGCTGGCTAACTGAATTAAACTGTCAGACATACTTGGCTTATACTTGTACATGGCTGAAAATGTGATTTGAGATTAGTCGTATTTCCGCTATAACCAATAGCACATTTGCACTTTTTACAAAACACTTGATTTTTATTTAATATAATCCCCTTTTCATTAACTTTAAAACCAAAATGTTGGCATATATCACTTCTATCACACCGATATCGCGATATTTTGATAATTTTTTTTAGATATCGATATCGAAATTATTAAGAAAATATCTACAATATCGATATTGTTGGCCAACACTAATATCTAATACCTCCCAGAAAACTGGTAATTCTTACTAAACAACATAATGTCTATAAATATGAAATAATAATACAAATGTTGTGGCGTATTGTGTTGAATGTTGATTTATTTGGTACGTACTTTTTTGGTAAATGGATTCGAGTAAATTATTTATTACAGTGATTAACATGAAAATATGCACTTTATTAATAATTATTTATCATTTAAATTTACAATTTCCTCCAAAAATTAAAGATTTTGTGGTTGCTATTAAAAATACTTATATAATATAGGTATCATGTAATAAAATGCTTCAAGATTTTGATTTGCACACAAGCCTGAAGTAGTGTAATTGCGGTACTTACTGAATAATGAATATACCATGACCATTATTATTACATGGTTATTACAATTTAATAAAAATCATATATTATGTATATTGTATAAGTATTATGTTATATTGAACACGTAAAACAAGAAAATAAAAATCCTAATGCAACTTGTAATTTTATTATACCAATGGTAATATACCAATCTTACTCACATAAAAATAATCAATAAAAGTTCACAGCGACACAGCTTAGGTAATAATAAAATTTGTTAGGATTACCGAAAATTGACGTCTGCTGGAAACAACATTATGTATTTACAAAATCCGAAAACGTTTTAATATTATAAATTATAATATAGGTACCTACATTTTATCATTATATTCATGTCATGTACTCTATATTATAGCTCATATTCTAATTGTAAAAAAAAAACATTTTACAGATTGACAATTATATATTTAACGTAAAAAACGGATGGGCCTCGCTTTGCTGTACAGTTGGGGGTGGAGTGCACCTCGTTTATAGGATAGGTCATTATTACAATGGATATGTTAAATTTGAATGCAATGATAGATATCATTGTATACGAATAACAATTCTGAACGGAGTTAATATGTTTGTCTAAAATGTGTATATAATAATATAGTATTTTATATTTAAATTGAATTACAATGCAATTTCGTAAAAATTTAAATTTCAAACAGTCATAAAATTTTTTCTTTTAAGTCCGGTAGAAATTTTTTTTATAAATTTTTGAAGATTAGCTTATGAACAACCTAGTGTTAAAATTTTGAACCTTAAGTATAAATAGAAAAAATTTTATGAATTTTCAACTACAAAATAACTTGCAAATCATCGCGATTTTAACATATTTTATACAAATTTGAACTTTATAGGCTTATAAAAAAAATTTAAGTGAAACGATCTCCGATATTTTTTAGTAACTATTAGTATAACTTATAATTAATTCTTTAATACATTTTCAAGAGTTTTTGGACAGCCAAATAAATTTTATAGATATTTTTAAAAAAAAAACCTACAAAAATCAAAAATTTAAATTGTCTATAAATAAGTCAAAATACTTTGAAAACTTAGGTATGTATAAAGAATGCCAATATAAAGATTTGGTGAAAATTTCAAGTTGTTATGGTTTTTCGTTTTTGAGTTAGAGCATTTTAAAAAAATGTTTTTTGTAAAAACGTGAATATGCGTAAATTTTCCCGTTTTTTCGTAATTTTTTTATCGTTTTTTTCGATTTTTTCAAAAATTATTAAAAAAGTTGGATTTTTGACTTGCCCAAGTATCATCTACATTTACTTTCCTTTCAGAAAAGTTGCTGTTTAAGAAAATCGAAGCATTTTTACTGCCCCAAAACGCGATGACAGACACAAAAATAAAAACACACATCATTGTAAAATCAATAGATTCCATCGCTCAGTTCAGAATCTAAAATTAAAAAATAATATTCATGTTATATTCATATATAAATCTTCGGCGGAATCGATGTATAAAAATATTCGGCTCAATTAATATAATATACAAAATGTTGGGCAAAATCGATAAACAGCTGTTTATCTAATCTGTGATAATATGTTGATAACAGAGAATAATGTTATCAACAAATCCGTAGGCGAGGAGTTATCTAATTTCAAGTATTTACAAATTATGCCCACGACATATTATTATTATTTTCCCACAAACAGCTCCAACAGATATCATAATATTGTGCACGTCTATGCATACAAAAATCATCACTATTTGTGATGACTATTTAATGTGTAAATTTCTTTAACATTTTTTACTATTGGTATCTTTATTGTGAATTATCTAGTATTATTTGTATGAATTATTGTATGTACAGTATATTACATATAAAGTATTAATGAATTTTTTTTCACAATATTTAACAAGTTTTTTTTTAATTTAGATTAACATGGCCGAAGAATGTTTAGTTCTTCAAGAAGAGGAAAGAGAAGCTTTGCTTTCTATTTATGATGGTGATGAAGCTTTCAAGGAAGTATCACCTACCGTTTATCAATACAAGGTACAACACCTGAAAATTAAAATACATTCTATAATTGCATAAGTAGAATTTCTTTAAACTGTCAAGTGATTTATATGTTACTATTATTGTATTATTTTGAATAACTACAGGGAAATATAATTATGAGGAAAATACTTATAAAATTCACGTTAATTACATAAATTGATTTGATGATTTATAGATATATATATATATATATATATATACAATATGTCCCGGGGAGAAGTGACCGGTTGACGTTATATGAAAGTATACCGAAAATAATGAAGAAATACCCTTTAAAGAGGGGGTCTAACTTTTTTATTTTATAAGCCATGGGCAATTTAACTTTTTTAAAACAAAATCAAACCTATTACGCATTTTTTTATGTATCTTCATAACTTTTCAACATTTTTAAGTAATTTTATTTTTATTTAATTGGAAAAAGTAAAAAATGTTAATTAAAATTTAGTATTTTTAAAAGTAAATTGCGTATTACTCAAAATAATTTCATATTCACTAGGGGGTTTTTTTTTTTAATTATTTTATTCACCTGAATATTACCTAGAATTTCTTAAAAGTTTAGTTTTCAAATCTATCATAATCCCAGAATTATATGGCGCTAAACATTACAAGTCTTTTGTGATTGTAATTATTACCAATGAACAATTTTACTTATCAGCCAGCCTAAATCAGCCATACATGCACTAGAGGAGATAAAAATTAAATAGTAAGTTAGTTTATTTTTCAAAGATAAAATGAAACCTTGTAAACATAACAAAATAGTTTGAAATTTTAAAAATGAATGACAAGAATTTAATAAAAAGTTATGTTTATTTAATTAATTTATTACATTTTCAAAGTGTCCTCCAACTGACTGCAGACAAGCTTGAGCTCTAAATGAAACAGTTTGTGTAGTTCTTTGTATTTCTGATTGATTTTGTCGTATTTCTTCTGCTGCAATGATAATACGGTCCAACAATTGTTCACGGCTTTTGATGACAACAGCATACACTTTCTGTTTCATGTATCCCCACAAATAAAAATCTAAAGGTGTTAAATCGAGAGATTGTGGTGGCCAAGCTACAGTACCACCACGTCTAATCCATTGTTGGTAATGTACATTCAAAAATTGACGGACTGAACAAGCAGTGTACAAGAGCGCCATCAAGTTGAAATCACATTACTTGGCGTGTTGCAAGAGGCACATCTTCTAAGAGTACTGGCAATATCTCTTGTAAAAAGTGTCTTGATTTAGCCGATTAGGTAAAACAAAAGGTCTAATAACTAAATCATCTATCATTCTAGCTCAAACATTAATTGAAAATTGATGTTGGAATGTAGTTGGCCATATAATGTGGGGATTTTCAACAGCCCAGATATGTGCGTTACCGTGATTAGTTATACCTGTTCTGGTAAATGTTGCTTCATCCGTCCACAAAATATGTTTTAAAAAATCCACAGTTCTTCTTTGTTCACAAAGAAGCCACATACAAAAAATTGATCTTACCCCACTGTCTCCATGTATTAAATCGTGACATGAGTGAAAATGATACGGATGAAGGCCCTCTTTTTTTCAAAATGTTTCATAATATTCATTACTTCTTCTAGTTCTGCATCTAACTTTACACCTTGTTCATTACGACGCCTTACTAAACCAAACTCTCCAAGGTGTCTGTGAATAGTCACGAATGACCGATATCCCAAAATAGGTCTTCGGAGCCTATACTCTTACACTGCGGCTCAAGCATTTCCATTACAAAATCTGTACACAAAATGCATATCAGTAATGTGCTCGAATGGCAAATCAAATAATCTTGACATTTTTATACAAAATTAGAAATTTGCATACCAATAATTAAAAATTGGCAATAACGACAAATAATATTTACAGAAGAAAATGAAATTACTATACAACTAAAATTTACCAAAGAAAATAAAATCAAACGATAAACGATTAACGACTGATATTCGATTCTAAGAAAACCAAACTTTTAAGAAATTCTAGGTAATATTCAGGTGAATAAAATAATTAAAAAAAAAACCATAGTGAATATGAAATTATTTGGAGTAATATGCAATTTACTTTTAAAAATACTAAATTTTAATTAACATTTTTTACTTTTTCCAATTAAATAAAAATAATTTGCACATTTCTGGTTTATTTGTGTATTTTTTCGATAGTACAATAAAATAGCTTTAAAATAAAAAATAAAATTACTTAAAAATGTTGAAAAGTTTTGAAGATACATAAAAAAATGCATAATAGGTTTGATTTTGTTAAAAAAAAGTAAAATTGTCCATAACTTATAAAATAAAAAAGTTAGACCCCCTCTTTAAAGGGTATTTCTTCATTATTTTCGGTATACTTTCATATGACGTCAGACGGTCACTTCCCCCCGGACACATTGTATATATAAATCTGATTAAAATACAGTTAGTTACAACAATGTGACCTCATTTTACTTACAAGAAAAGTGAAGTTAAGAATCATTAATTATTATGTCCATATTATGGCTTTTAAGTTAAAATTAAATGTATTGAATAATATACACATATATACATATTCTTATTAAATACAAGTTTAATTAACGATTGTGGTTTAATTTCAAAATATATTTTGTTTTACGTTTAAATTAAAAATATTTTGTTGTTATAAATTAGAAAATAGTAAATAGAAATTTGTCTTTTTGATAGTTTGATTAAATTTAATTCTAAAATTTATAAAATGAACAGTTATTATATTTTCTACTCAATATTATGCTATATTTCTAGGTTTTCTGTTGAGAATGATTGTGTATTTATGTTAAATGATTCATATTTCTTCAAATTGTTTTATCTAATATTATATTTGTTTGTTACAATATCTGATCTTGATTGTTGATATTGTACTCAATATTTTAAAATTTAAATCTTAATCATATTTTTTTCTTTAATAGTATGGAGAAGACGGTGATAATAAATCATTTCTGTTGGAGGTTGAATGGCACAACAATTACCCAACTGAAGCACCCAAAATTAATTTAGATATGTTCTACAATAAACATATGTTTGTATAAATTTAATTCAATTATATACTTTAATATACTATTTATATTTTATACGCTATTTGGATGGGCAATTCAAAGTCACAAGGCCAATTTTTAGAATTTAAAAATTAATAAGCCATAGCATAAGAAGTTTAAAGGTAGGATATTTAAACATAATTGGCAATTGGTTTTTAATTATTCAATTATTATTTTATATACATTTACTAAAATAATTTGTAAATTCAGATTAACTATCTTTCAACATCTGATGAAGTAATTTTATTTTTGAACCAAGGGGTATTTAATTTAAAAATATAACATAATCTAATTAAGAGAAATTTCCCATCGCTGATGTACATTATAGTTTGATTGATATAATTTTTCTCATTTTATCTTTTATAAAATGCAGTAGTGCAACTAGGATTTTTTTTTTAAGAGGGTGTCTGCCAGCGATATATAGCTGGTTCATTTTTTTTTTCATAATGTTTAGCATCTATTTAGAATTTATTATTTGGTCTTACTAAACCTACCCATCAAAACTTATTTTCATATATGATACTAATGTCGTTTATTGAACTGAAAACACATAATATATATGGATATATTATATTACCAAGTTATTACATACTTAAGGTGTAATAAATTTTAAATTACAGAATCGAATAGTCTTTTTCTCTGAGTTGACCGTCATAAAATGTTATGTTATACACTCTTAAAAACATTTTAATCAGTTATATTTTTTAATTTACTTGTATATACTGCATATTTTATATATATATATATATATATATATATATATATACATATACATTTAAAAAATTTAATAAAAAATTAACTATTTTAGAGTTAGTTCAGTTAAACAAAATATTAGAGACAAAATAGCAAAAGAAGCGGATCATTATTTAGGAGAATCTATGACATTTACTCTCTTTGAGTTCCTTAAAGATTTTGCTGTAGATTTAGTTGTTGATCAACCTGATAAAGAAGTTATTGAAAGTATAACTAAACTTGTATGTATATTTTAAGTTACATTATTTTATTGCTAATAAAAATGTGCTATAATAGATATAATTTTTCTAGTCAATTGACAATGATGATGATACTACAAAAAAGATAGTAAAGAAAGAAGCTATGAGCAAATCTCAAAAGAGGAAACAATGGGATCGGCTAGATTCCAAAGGAGAAAAACCTAGAGGATATGATTGGATAGACGTTGTTAAACATTTATCTCAAACGGGATATTCTAAGGTAGAAATTTCGACCTAATTTAACTTAATAACACTGTGATATCCATTATTTTTTTTTATGAAAAATATATTTTAATTGAAATTAACATTACTTATGTTTATTTTATTAATTTACTAATATCCTGTCACCAGGAAGCTCTCCATTCATCAACTACCAGGTGATGACTTGTACTGCTCCAATCTAATATACAAACAATCCTTTGATTATGACATGCATTAATTCATAATATAATAAAATGAATAAATTACCTGACATTTTAGCATGCAGGAGAAATTTATCAAAATTTTTATTGACAAAATCGCATGCTAATTGAACATACTCAGAATGTGTACAGCAAAATTGTGTGTTGTTCGATGTATATTTCATCTAAGTATATTTTAAAATATTCACCATCAGTATACATTAATAGAAATGATTTATTTAATACTTACAGAACGAAGAGAATTGAGTTTCATCAAAGAGAACTTATTCTTGGGACAAATTAAATGACCTAGTATGTTAGCGTGAAAATATGCTTTTAAAATATTTTCCGTATTAATATTTTTATCCAAAACTACACGTATACTGCTTGTATGTATATCCACAATTAAAATATACAAATAATCTCGGTACAATTCAATGTGATCTATTAAATCCCATGTAGTTAATGAATTAGTATACAATAAATCATGAACAGATGTTCCCAATTGTATTTTAAAAGAAGACAACTTTTCATCTAAAATAAAAATTTAAAATAGTTTATACAAAAATATATTAAACAATTATTTTATTTATATAATAAAAAAGGTGCATATAATAATAATAGCAATTAGTTATGGTTTCTTAGATATAAGAGCAGTTAAGTACTAAACTATTGTCACGCTATTAAGTCAAATGATACGGAAAAATAATTTCTATAGTTCATCTTACTTGAGTAACTATAAATTTTGTTTTTTAAATGATTTGCTATTTTTGGGTATTAAGGAATACTTAAATACTTATACTTATATTTATATACTTAAATACTTCTATATTACATAATAATTAATATTTTGTAAAAAGAATAATGTTATACAAACTATTCTATTTTAATGTAAAATGACTAAATGATTTTAACAAATATATATTGTATATATCCAATATATTAATTTTTAAACTTAAATTTTACGTTAATGCAAATTGTAAATTATAAAAATCTTAATATGTAGTCCAATAATTCTGATTTTTTTTTTATCACTATTATGATGTATATTTAACTGTTATACTTTTCATAAATATTGACATGTATATCAAAGTAAATTTATTTTCTGATTAAGTACATGCACACAAGTTTGATATTGAACAAGTATTTCATGTTAAGATTGAGAGAGTAATATACCAATAACCCCTATCACTGTTCAACCTATTTTATATATTTTATTGAAAAAAAATCAGGCAATACATTTTTTTTTAAGTCTATAACCATAGTAATTAGTTTATGTACAAATCATAGACGTGGGTAACAGCCTTTAGTTACAGATGTGCTGTAAATTACTGGCCCGTTTTAGTATAAGAAAGGTACTAAAATAGATCTACAATTTTTTTTACAGTAAATACTTTTATACAATTATTATTTATACTCAATACAAAATAAATTAAAGGATTTTACAATTTACATGGTAATTAAAAATATAAAACACTTATGTTATATTTACATTATAAATATATTGTATTCAAATTAGTAACTACCATAGATAATTCAGCATTTATTGGTACTAACTAATGTGGTAGAGTGATATTTAATTCCAGTTATTACCATTATTGACCCTTATTTTACCTACTTTTAACTAAACTAATGAATTTGGAAATTATGGTAATATTTCTTATCTATTTTAGAGCAAATTAAAAGCAACCTACATTTTGGTGAATACTGCTTGATGCTCGATGAGAACTTTAGTAGCAGAATATGCAGCATCTGGGCGCACAATGATGTTAAATTTTTTTTTTTTAAACTATCTTTATAAAGAAATAACATAATAATCACAATTTATTACCTTTTAGAAAGCAAGATTCTTTTTTATTAATATAATCTGGTTTCTGTACATCATGGTTTTGTGAGTCATTAGACAAATAATATTTTAGAGTTAGATCAAAACGTGCACTGTTGAAAACATTTATATTTAAGCTTTTTACTGCTTTGTAGTTAGCAAACAAATGTAAAGTTGTTACGATGAAGTATATGGCCCATATCAATCTAGAAAATAATTGGAATATTTAAAATTAAATTAAATGTATTAAAAAAGTCTTTTATATTTGTATTCATTAATTATACTGACATAGTATGGTTTTCAACAATTGGTAACATAATTAATCCAATAAGAAATGCAATTAAATTTATGCATGTTTCCTGGCTGCCATCTTTTGCTGAAACATCAGCCATATTTTCACGAATAGCCTATTAAGAAAACAAATTAGTTTCATAAAAATATATTGCTTCTATAAAATACTACATCAATGCATATAAATCAATAAATTCATCAAATCATAACAAAAATGATTTTCTCTGAACAAAGCAAAATGAATTTGCTTTTTATAATCTTTAGAGCATATAATTAATTTTAAACATATGTGAAAACACTTTTTGACATTCTAGATCGGTCATTCTTAAAGTGGGCGATAGCGCCCACTGTGGTGGTTAATAGTCTTCGGAGGGGGAGAGGCTGACTCTGAACAATTTTTGATTTTCATAGTGGGCGGTGAATGAAATAAGTTTGAAAGCATTGGAGCCAAGCTATGCATGTGAAATTAAGTAAACTATACACTAGTCAGCAGCCTGGTACTGATCTTATTTTTATTAGAGTAAAGTAAATAGTATAGTATAGTAGTCTAGTTAATTTTTGCAAGTAGTCCAGATTCTAGATAATTCTGATAAGATCAAATATTTACCTGGTGTTGTGTTAATGCTGCTCGTGTAGCTCCTCCAGCAACGCCTACAATAGACTTAGCACAGCTTGAAAATGATAGGATTAATAATGAAAATTGTCTAATCCATGGAATACTTAAGAGTAGTTCAATAAATATTGCCAAATCATTTAGAGCATCAGCTCGAAGTCTCCACTTTTTACATTTAGTATCTAATTCCGATCTAAAAAACAAAAATTATTAGATTAACTATAAAATGTGCATTATTAATATTTATTACTATTTAATTGATATCAGAAATTGGTGCATTTATTCTAAATGGTAATAAATATGGAAATTTACCCTTTCCACCAAGCAAAAGTTATACGCCCAATCATACCAGCTCCATCTTTAAGTATGTAAGTAATGGATGCAGCAAGAGCTGAAGCTTGAGCATCACCTACACCGACACCCTTAAGAATAGCATTTGTAGCTAATATATTTGAAATTGTACTACAAAATGCCTAAAAACAAATGTTGGTTCAATTAACCTAACAAGAACCTAGTCAATGTTTTAATGTTAAATAAAAAGAATATTCAATTTTTTTTTTAATTTAATTCTATATTGGTTTTATAGGTATTACTCAACCATGAAAATCTAATCTAATATAATTCATCTAATTAGTAGTATCATTGATTTCATATAATATGTTACCTGTATGGTATCCCAAATCTGATATTCTGTATAATCCTTGCTTACACTATTTGGAAATCCTCTTGGTAAAAATATTTCTTTCAGTACATTCACTGAATTACATACTAAGCTAGTGGATTGTTTACGTCTTTCAGATTCTAGAATTAATTGACGCTGATCTAGACAAAAAAATTTAAGTCAGTTATACGATTTTTTACAGTGTGTCACATCATCATCGAGGCATAGGTACAGTGCTACAGAGAAGTTTAAATTAATAATTAGCATGATCAAGTAATATATAACTAGTAAGAATCAATACATGGTTCTATACAATGTTCAATAAAAAAAGAATATTTTCAATAAGTACCATCTCTCTTGTATATGATATTGCATTCTCCTGGTCTATACTCTTCGCTTAAAAGTATTTCATCTCGTTCCTTTGACGACATATTTTATCAATGGAGTTGGTAAATTGACTTTTATTCAAACAAGAAATACATTAGAGATATTATTATAAAAAATTATTATACCGATTAATGAATACGTGTTGGTGTACGAGTACGACAACAAAAAAGTATTAA
This sequence comes from Chaitophorus viminalis, assembly GCA_025469195.1. Taxonomy (NCBI): domain Eukaryota; kingdom Metazoa; phylum Arthropoda; class Insecta; order Hemiptera; family Aphididae; genus Chaitophorus; species Chaitophorus viminalis. Next base: position 29,064 of record JAIPRK010001148.1, read on the forward strand.
CTATAAACTATAAAGAACCAAAAGTTTGAAACTATTTGGTGACACGAAGTCGATAATTTATAGTTTTCGTATTATAATCTGCTATAACAGGGAATAATAACAACTGTTATCGTATGGAAAAAAATAGGTTATCAACCAAACATTGCTACTATACCATAGAGATAGAAGATAAAAGTATAGTCCATAGACAATACTATAAAAAAAAAGTTGTAGTTACTACAATTACACGAAATTGTAAATCGACATAATATACGTTGTGAATCGTGATTCTATTTAGGTTGACATGAGTAAATACTAAATTCACAATTATTAAGTAAGTTGATAATTCATGTTTTGTTAATTTGTTGTTAGTAAAAGTTTTTACAAAACCGTCGGAAGAATGAAATACAAAATTATCATATTTTTCTAAGTATTTGCATGAAAACAATTGCTCTACATTCGTAATATAGAGCGAAAGTTCTATACTACCCAAAGTATTTAGTATTATATAAACTTATGTAAATTTATTTGACACTTCAGTCATAGTGTGATACGTGACAATTAAAGATATACTTACCAGCTACTAGACAACCATAAACTTATACCTAAACCTAAGTGTGAATATTTCATCATAGATTTAGTTTTTAAGTGAAACTTATGACATTTCGTATTGTTATTCTTTGTTCTATTATTGATTATAAATATAGTATTTATAAACAGTGGCTCTATGTACTAACCATTCTTTTAACAATTAAAATACTATAAGAACACTATCTGTAGTACTCACTTATTATCTTGTCTGTTATTCTTATGTGACTGCAATATAATATTAAGTTTTATTTAAAAACATTTTCAACAGCCACTAGCCAAAATCAATGGAAAACATTCAGATCCAATATACTGAATGTATGTTTTCTATAAAAAAGTATCTTGTAGATTTTGGATACTTTTTTCAGTTATCGATTTCCAAAATTGCTTTGATACAATATGCATATAAAATACTAGTGAAATGCATAACAGAATGTTTTGTATTTAAATATCATGTAATTTAATAGACTTTTTTGTTAGATACTAGATAGGATAGTAGATAGATATATGAAAAGCAACCCTATGTATTTAAAATTATTGAGAACTGGAACGTATCTGAATATTGTTCTTGTTTGTTCTGTGTACTTATTTCAAAACTAAAGCAGAGTATACTACAATGTTTTTTACAATGTAATTATAGAGCGATTAATAAAATAAGACTTGTTAAATCATTTTTAAATCATATCCTCTTTTTATTTGAAAATATTAAAATTGTGGTTACAATAAGTATGTTATGTTAAAGTACATATTTAGTTCATTTCTCAGTTTTTCCACATATCTGTTGGATATATATCTATCAAACTATCCTTAATAAATGATGTTAAAATAACTTTGAGATTATTTTTTGTTGTCTCAGGAATTTCTTTTGAAATTTTTTGATTAGAGTTTCTCAATTGATAGTAATACAATGGATTACATTCAATTTCATCTGTGCAAATTTTATCCACAATAGTCCTGAAGTAATTTAAGTATTTTAAATAAATTTCTGTTTTATTTAAATGTTTAAATAAATTATTTATTTACCACAATATATTTTGGAAATCTGATAAGTATTGTATTTTTGGTTTTAGAATTTTTTTATCTTGAGAAGTAAATCTTTTAATATTATTTTTTGCTTCAATTATCCATTTACTATTATATTCATCAATTATCCTAACAGAAACATTCAAGACCAAATGTTTTACTTGTGGTTTATTTTCCAATTTCATAACTAATGTCTGAAAGATATTTTAATTTTACAATTATTTGCAAATCTTTACTTTAAATTTATAATTAACCAATTTAAGGATACATTATAATATTATACTAAATTAAAATTTAAAATTAATTTTAGTATCACCACTATAAACAATTTCAACTTATTATTATGATCAGATATAATTTGTAATTATTGATGATTTTGTTTTTGTATTTATTATAAATTAATGAAATATTAGTAAAATAATATTTTGTATGAATAAAATTCATGTTTTATGAACTTACTGGCTTATAATTGCCATATTCATTCATTATAAATACTCCATCCAATTTAGCATTGTTAATTTTATAGTCTCTTAATGAATTGTTGTAATTTTCGTTTTGAGAAACTAATTTATAACTAAGATTAAACATTATTGTTAAGATAGCTGGTTGGTTATAACTGGTAACAGTTATTTCAAATATTTGACTTTTATGTCTTTTTAAATTTCCTTTAAATGGTAGTATAGAAGTAATAAGTATTTCTTCAACTGCACATCTAAATAATATTATTTAGCATTATATTTAATACTTAATCTTGTAAGGAAAAATTTACTTTTTCCACTCATACAGAATATCTTCATCACTGTTATTATAGAGGCAAAACATAGATTTAACATTTGAATTTGTTGACATGGGTTTAAGTATTATACATTCCGTCGATAAGAAAATCATTCTATCATTTTGTATTGGTAGAAATGATGATAACCCTGGTCCAGGTGAAATAAAAGTTCTTGTATAAGAATCTCCTTGTCCTATAAGAGTGATCTGGCGTTTGTTATTGTTTGAGAAGAGCATAACTATAGCCTATAAAAATTGTAATTATTTTTAATATTTTGATAGTATAATTAATTATGTATAAAGATTACCTCAAATGTACATAGCTTGTCAGGTGCAAATATAAATAGTATTGGATGAACAGATTTAGGGTAGACTATTCCACTTGGGTTTAGACAATGAAAATATGGATAAGCTGGTGTTAATGAGTTGTCAGTTATTAAATAATTAACATTGCATTCTTTGTCATTGTATACCCAAAATGCCTTTAAAAAATGTGTAATATTATTTCAATTAACTAACAATGTTATGAAAATTTACTTGTACTGGTGGATTTGGATGAGCAATGAATATTGGTATAAAGTTGAATTCTAGATGTCCATTTATTCCATATTTTGGGTCAAATGATATCAAGTCATTTTTTAACTCTTTGGGTTCAATTAATAATTCAGTGTTATATATTGGTGTTTTATTGATTTCAACTGACCATTTATAACTTATTTTTGTTTCATTTTTATTTATATTATTTAATGCGACTTGCATTTTTGAAAAATTACCCATCTAAAAGGTTAACATTATTGTAAATATTATGTAATGAAAATTAAGATTTGTACAGTGTACATATTAGTGGTTTATTTTTTTAAATTACTTTAAAGTTAACTGTTGGAGATATTTGAATACTTTTATAATGCACACATTTGTTGGAAATATTACCATAACCCTTATTTTTATCAATTTCTTTTTCCATTATACATTTAATGCATTTATTAGGTTTCAATCTCCAAATAATTGGGATTTTTGACAGATTATACAATTGAAATTCATAAATGTTTGATTTAGAAATTACAGGTATAGTCCAAGTTAATGATGGAATATTTTTAATATACATTTTACTTAGTTCATTGTTTACCCTATAATCAATTCATGTTGTAATGCACATTTACCTATTTAATTAAACTTTGCTTCAAATTACTTCATGTAATTAAAAAGTTTGTTCATAGTTAATTTTCCAAAATAAGGTATAGAATCGTTAGATATTCTTGATATTTTTAGTGCACATGTTATGATATTCATGCAAACTGTTATTTTATTCTCATTTTCCAAATAAGATTTTTCTTTACTCTCCAATTGTATGTTAACAAAGAATTGTTGAAAACCTAATGCTGTTGGTTGTATGGTTAAATCCATTTTCTGAATTATCATTAAATATAAGTTATTAAAATTGTCTGAAGCATTACAATTTAAATCAATCAACGTACACAATAATTTTTTTCTGGTGTAAATTCAAAAGTTTCTGGATTTATTGTACAAGTTGGCATAGGCAAACAAATTATTGATAATATGGGCATTGTTGTGATTTTGATTTTTGCATATGAACAATTTCTATTTTTGATATTAAATTGTTGTGTTTTTTCAGTATACACTATTATATCATTGAAATCACAAATTTTCGGTGTAATCTACAAACATTAGTTCCAATTAACAACATAATTAAATGTATGCAATGTGCCATAAATGTCTACATTCTTAAGAAATTTTAAAATATTGATTATTGAGATTTGAGTTAGTAGTTGCATATTAAGTATTATTGATTTTTAAATATTCGATTTATTGTAAATCAATGTAAAGCAATGGCACCCAATGGTGGTTGCATCCCTTGAAATATTGATAAAAACATTGTTAATGTTTCAACCCAGTAGTTTGGGGCAGAACCTATCACAATTTAAATTTATACCAAATTTATTATTTTCCTATTGAGTTTAATTAATATGTCATGTCTGATAGCATTGATTTAGTGTAAGGTTATTATATCGTTATATGGTATGGATCAACAATAATTTGAGACTTTTTATATACCTAGTTTTAATATGTTTCTTTTATGAATAGCTTACAGTTAGTAATATTACTACTAATAATAGTGAATTATAACTTAACTAATACCTAGGAAATAATTTATATTTCTAATGTATCAATTAACTGTATGTCTATACTACCTTGGTACTAGTTAGATAAATAACTATCCATCTCTGTAATTTAACCTTTTCATTGTATTACGATAAAATTTGAAAATTTTAAATGTATAAAACTTGGTAATCGAGTGGTGGATTTTTCTAAACTAAGAAATCTTTTGCTCCTTTATTTAGTTTATGTATAAATATAATGTTATATATTGTATTAAGTTAATATCAAACAATTTGGATAATTTCATGTATCTAATGATTAGTAATATTTCATTCTTACTTCAAACGTTGTGTTACATCCATTTCCTTTTATGACCAATGGTAATACGTTTACTATGTCGGGGAAATCTTTATATGTTAAATAACATCTAGCGTTCACTGTATATAGTACATTTTTTAAAGGGCAAAATGATAATTTCATACAGCATTTTTCATTTGGTCCCAACTCTCCGTTATCCTTATCAAATTTGAATACAAATTTCGATTGGTGTGATGGTTTTTCGGCATCATTGTTTTTTAACATGTCAAGTGACTGCATGGATTCAATAGACATTATTGAAGAATTATTGCTCACAAGACTTTTAGCGTCCTCGAGTTCAATTTTGGTTGTCACGTCCTCTTGTTGTTTGGTGGTGCATTCATAATCGGTTCCTCCCATTTCCTCAGTTTCTAATTCTTTGCAGTACTCAGAATACATCGGAGTTAACGAAGAATAATCGTATGTAATTTCTGACTTCGGGTGTTGGTTGTACATTTTGATGTAGTAATGAAGTCTATGTCTGGTCATGTTAACAATCGGTATAAACGCGTTGATTTCACACCCTATTTGGACGTCGTTTGGTACAAGGACACGATTTTTCTCGCCGATTGTCACGCATCCGAATTCTACGCTGGCATAGATGTTTATATTGATCTGAAACCCGATACGTTGTTGTTTAATTTGGTCATTTAAATGTTTATTTCTAATAATCATTGTCCTCCAGTATAAGTAAGTAATGATAAATCAATCAATGTACCGAATCGTTATCGAAACCATCAAACACTAAACTCCACTGTTCGGCGTAGATTGACTCCTCTTTTCTGTTAGTTTTTAATAACTGAAATACCACAATCTGATAATCACTATTTATCAATCCACACTTGGGCTTTACTAAGAACATCCTACGAAAGATAATGATGTACAATGTTTATTTGTATTCTCGATGTAATTAAGTGAATGCTCTTATGAGTACGAGCTGGGCCAAAGTTAATGTTTTCCTTTGTAATGGATGTGCTGTAAAAGAAGCGGCCGGATGTCGGTAGAAGTAGCCATAAAATTCCTCCCTGTTTGCGTTCGTTTTACTTAAATATAAAATACAGCTGTTTCTGTATCTTATAATATTAAATATTTAATATGTATAATAGTATAATACCTTTACTATATCGGTATGCAGCACATCGTGACACGTGTGCATAAAAATAGTAATACGCGATGTATAGTTTATACGTATTATTATAGAAACTAACTAACTATAGGCACTTACGAATTATCTGGTGGTCGGAATTCAAATGTCGTGGGCACTTGAACGACTTTTTTAATTAAAAATGTGGCAAATACGGGTTCGGATGCAGGCACGCATGGTGGCATTACTATTACGCGGGTACTGAGCTTGCATTTTGGCTTCCATACGTTTAAAGGCTTTTTGAAAGAATGACCTAGATTATAAGATGTTAATTATTAATATATAGTCATATAGGTACAGCAGGAATGGACAACTCAAAGTAGATCTAGGGATAATTTTTATAGAAATTTGAAGTCTAGTTAACCAGAGAACATAGAAAGAAAAAAATGGTCATTAAAAAATCCTATTAAAACTTCAGGTAATAATCCAGATAAGTATTTACACCTACATTTTAGTATTTGACGAAAACATAATGAAATAAAATACAGATAAACGCTAAAATTGTATGAAGCAATTTGAAAATGTAGCTCGGGCCAGATAAAAAAATTATGTAGGCCATCAGTTACCCATCCTTGGCATACAGTATGCATTAGAGTTTAGCTACTATTACGTTTCTTTGGTGGTCTTGGTGAAGCATAATTTGAGCTATTGTAATAATTTGTAATCAATAATATAATAATTTGTTATACCCTCGGCTATTATTGAGACGTTCATCGAGACAACGTCAGCACATTGCGATATTTCCATGGTGGTTGGGCAATTGTTCGATCTGGGGTCGACACTGCTGTAATAGACAATAGCTTCAAGCTCGGAAAAATAAAACTTTGAAAAGGCTTTCGGGCGAAACACGCATTCTAGTGTTTTTGTTTCGCGGCTGTCAATGTGAAACAGTTTTGGACTTATATCGAATGGATTTTCGTCGCCACCAAATTCTGTACGTTTTTATAAACAAGTATAATATACTTGTTATTATTGTATAGTTATAGCCTTATAAGTATACTCGACGATCGATTCTTATGTTAAAATTATTTTTCGTTTCAAACGTTTAAGTCTTTTTACCGTGAATCCAATTCAGGCGAAGAAGCGAGTCAGAATTATTGTGAACATTAAATAACATGGTCTTTGTGTTTTTTGTGTATCCAAAATGTAATTCCTTTGGGAACACCGTGACGAGTTGTTTTGTAACGAGTGACGGGTGTGCAACATCATTGAAAAAATCTACGTAGTTATTATTTTCGCGTTTCGCCGGTAGCTCAAATGATGTTCTGAAGCACGAAAACGAATCCACTGTCGTTACCATACTTGAAAATGCGTACACGTCAACGTAAACCGGATGCTAGGACATAATATTTAAGTATAATTGTATATTTTTATACAATTTGTATCTCCATGTGTCTATAAGATTTTAATGCTAATTAAATTTCAATTATAATTCATTTGTAGTGTATATAGGTAATTGTTTATAGATATATATATAATGTTACATAAGTAAGTACCTATATAATGATCTACTAATCGTGAATTTAATGATAAATATTGTTTTTATTCACTTTGTTTATATGAATGCTTTTTAAAATTCTAAATTGTTCTGTTAAAAAAAAAATGTAGTAGATAGGTATATCTTAAAAAATGTAACAGATTCATTGAGATATTTATCATAGAACAGATACATATATTTATTAAATAATAATTTATTAATGGTACCATATAATTTGAAAATGTCATACGTCCTGCAAAATTGAAGTTTATGTTTATAATCACTGAACAATGAATTTAATTTGTATTGAAACCTTCACTCTTTACTCTCATTACAATTCTTAGTAGCGCAGAAAATTTTATGTTGATATAGGTATAGTTCAAAATGTTATATGGTGTTTCAAAAATAAATATATAAATTTATATTATTTATAGTCAAGCGTATGCTTGAAATTGTAACACTAAATTTCGCACACATGTATGGGTAAAAATATTATGCTTAATGATTAACGAATACTTTGGTAACTATTTTATACACTGTGTAGATATATATTAAAAATATTTTGTTTCTATACTAATAAATTGACTCGTTGACTCTTTCATTTACATGAATTATAGTTTCGACAATAAAATGAATTTATAATATATTAAAACTCATCATGCATTGTAATCGTTTTATCGTTGAAAAATGTATATGCCATTATATGTTCATATAAACCCTTACCTTACAAGTACGTAGGTATCATACATGTATATTATAGTATTTATGTACCTGTAAGTACAATAGTAAGTACTGTTGATATTTAATATAAATCTTACGTGATTGGCGATCAGAATATATAGTCTTTTGTAGTAATATCCGATTTGACTGGACTTCAATTCCAATTTGATTTGAACTCTGTTTTTGACGACTCCGAACGACGGATAACACTTTAATGGACAATTGGCCCAGTCGTATTGAACTTGATACTGTCCCGGGATTTTAGAATTATTTATTAAATTAACGCATTTTATAGTTTGTTTATCTGCTCCTGATTGGTATACGAACACTTTGGTTGGTGAAATTTTTATTGTGGGACCTTAAAATAAAATATGTGATTAGTGCACTGTTAATTGATTTACAATATATATTTATATAGTTTTTCATAATATTAGTTATAATCGGAGAACAAAAGTTATTATTTTGCGTACATTTTTCTTGAATGAGCCTTTTTATATATTGTATTATACTTGTGGTATCTCAAATATCTACTATTCAACACTGAATGTTAAAATTCAGGTTTTACATGACGTATGTTTTCTCTTTAACTTAAATTTTAGTGAGATATCATTATAGACACAAAAGAACAATGCATAAGCCTATTTTAATATTTTTTATTATTTTATTTTGTTTTTCATTCAATATTTATCTATATTAACTTAGTTCGTTTGTTTTATTATTTCCGAGCGGAGAAGACTTAGTAGGACAAGTATATTAGTAAATATTATATTAATAAGTTTTTAGAGTTTTTCTCCATCTCATTAGCCTAATTAACCAATTATGTCATATTCACCAATAAATATTTATGTTTATTTTAATTTCACTATTATGTATTTAATTTTAAGCACTTTATAATAATCGTTATGTCATGTACCTAATTGTTGAGCTATCATAGTAATATACTAAAAGCTATATAAAAAAATAAAATAAAAAAAAAAGTTTTTAAAGTAAGTATCTGAGCCGTAAACATTTCTTGGTGAAAATAATTTTTGTAAAAAAAAAAAAAATAGGAACTTTATATTTTAATAGAAGTAGGTAATTTGTTGAGTTATTTGTCCATGAGTTGCTCGTTTTTTAATTACTATTTAGTACGAATGAATTTTTAATAATTTATTTATATGAAAAATATTTAACCTAACGTGATATTATGTTTTACCATAGATTTTAGAATATGACTATGACTATGTATTCTAAAATTAATGGTTTTATACTACATACCGTAACACGACCCCTGTACGCAAACTATTATTTTTTGTACAGTTTCGTCTTTGTTTTCCTCGCTTTCGTTGACGTTAGATTCATTGTTTATTTTAATTTGATCGTCGGTCGAAGATATTGTAAAATACTCCAACGTAGTCTGCACGTGCACAGATTTCGGAGAAAATATAACTGAAAAAGTTGTATTTTTATTGGGCAATACTTGTGGCGTTTTTGATGGCTCAAAACTGATCGAATCGGCCAAGTACATTAATTCATTGTTATTTTTTACTTTAAATGTTGTGGTTTTCTAAAAACAAACAGTTATAAATATATTGAAACAGACATTTCTCATCGTTGTTCTGTTTGTAATGTATATTGTATAATATGTATCAGGGGTAAATAGCAACAAATTACATATTTTGTGAATTTTATTGTAACACGTTATATTATTAACAAACTTTACAAACTTACTATAAATATTTACGTTTTAAATATGTACTTTCTCATTAACATTTAAATAAATTTGTATTCACTTTTGAATTGAGGATGATATATTGCATAATTCACGGGGTTATATTAAAAATAAAGTTATATATGTCAATACAAAATCCATTTATTTAACGAACTACAGTATTTTATTTTGTGAAAAATGATTAAATAAATAATGGGCTTTAAATATTTAAAGACATAATTTTTTTAACTTTTTATAAACTATAGCAAAAATGTACAGGACTTGCTTTTAACTCGTTTGTTATATCGATTGATCTTTTATGAACAGAACCAACAGATACTACACCAAAGTCGATTTTTCTGATGTTTTTATCGTCGTCGTAACTGCAGTCTATTTTGGATGCAGAAAACATTACTGTTACACTATAAATACGGTTAGTTAATCAATTGTTTCACTAGTTCATTTCACCTAACTGTGCGTGAGATAAATACAAATTTATAATTCGTGATTCGCCATAGAGATGTTAAAAATAATAACAAAAAAAAAAAAAAAAACAAAACAAAGTTAAACTGTATCATTATTTACATTTACATAATACATCACAACTCATAATGTGTATAGTTTATTCAATATTTAGGTACCTATATGGACATAAAGGTACCTATTATATAGTTATTGTGGCTAGTATTTTTTTTTTTCGTTTTAGCCGATTACAAGGGAAACTTGCTTTGATTGCTTGCCGCCATCGTTTATTGAATAAGAAAAAGATCATTACGCTTTTGTATAGCTTATGGTATAATAATACTCCTTCGTGCAGAAGGATGAGCTAACTGTTAAATTTACACAAGGGTAATTTACCTATATTATGGGAATTGTACTTATGATCAATCTTGATTTTCGGTCTTTGGCTAGGTACTTAAAGTTAGTAGGTAATAGGTATATAGGTATATTATTATTATTATTACCCTGTGCTTTAAGATCTCATCAGTCCGGTTTCCTTAACCAACCCTCGTGTTAGGTATATGCTAAACGCCTGTTGTTTCTTAGTTTTCGACCGGGTTTTTGGAAAAAAAAATGTACTTATTCAATTTAATAATTTATACTTATTGTAGGTATCGAATATCGATCGTTGTATGATAGTTACATAAATACATAATATGTATGTATATTTTTTTTATCAGTTTGATATGTATTATGTAGGTATACCTAATATTTATAAATTTATTAATTATTTACGATATTAAATTTCTGTATTGACATTTTCTATTTTAATTTTAAGTGTTCCACTATTTTTTCCTTTTTTATTAATTCAATTTATTTACGTTTATTTTCTTCTATAGACAATATTGAGTACCTTGTTAAAAAATACGTTCCTCAGTACCCACCATTGATTTTAGAATATACTAAAATATTCTTAAATCAATGGTAGGTATCACTAAAAAGTAAAATATGTTGATGAAATGGTGACGTAAACATTTTAATTTCAGATTAACACAGACCACAGTAAACCGGTTTATCAGTGGTCATTTGGCCTCCACTGTCCCCCTCTCCTATACTATTATACACCGACGTTCGACACGGCGACACTCGGACTCGGCAATCGGCAGTTCTTCAAATTTATATCACTCCTTTTCTATACAGTTGCGTTTTAGAATTATTGTTTTCATGAATAAATTAGATACAATATTCAGAATAATCGTCGAAACTGTCCGAAACATTCAAAATACGCAAATTGAAAATGGCTGGACGTGCATTACATTTTGTGTTTAAAATCGCAGAAAGAACAAAAAGTATCAAGTTTTACAGAGAACTTTTAGGAATGAAAGTAAGATCTTTTTTACCACAATTTTTTTTTCCTATTTATTTCGTAAAGCAATTTTTACTAATCGACCAATTACTTGTTATATCATTCTAGGTGTTAAGACATGAAGAATTCACTCAAGGTTGTGAAGCTGCGTGTAACGGGTAATTTAATCAATTATATTATTTTCAATATTCTATCTATGGTTTAGGGTTTGATTTTAAATCATATATATTATCACATACCTAATAGCAAATATTTACAGACCATATGACAACCGTTGGAGTAAAACTATGGTCGGATATGGACCAGAAGACACTCATTTTGTAATTGAACTTACTTATAATTATGGTGTTGAAGATTATAAGCTTGGGAACGATTTTCTTGGCATTACATTGAAATCTTCAAAAGTTTTAGAAAATGCTAAAACTCTTGGTTGGCCTGTTGAAGTGGAAGGTAGTTTATCTTACGTTGTAGCACCTGGAGGATATAAATTTTATGTGATTGATGAACCTCAACCCGCCGATAAAGGTATGTACGATATAAAATCCTTCAAGTTATATAAACCATTTAATGTAATTAGTATTGTATATATTATTCAACTATGATTTGATTGATTATCAAAACAAAACAATATTTTTTATACGAAGTTTAAGTTCTCAATAGTTTTAAATAAACAGTAATATATTAAAACATCTATTTGTAAAACTGCAGGTATTTATATTTTTATTATTTTAAGTATCATTATTTAATAGGTATTTCATATTATTTATTCAAAAATAGCTTTTTTTTATATTTTTATATTCATTTCTATTATTCATTATTATACCTAAAGCATAAATTTAATAAGTAGGTAATTCACTAAGAATAAAAAGGTTATGTACAAATATTTGAAGAATTTGATTAAAACACCAATACTAATTTGACCCATCACTAAATGAGATGTAGTAATCAAGATATAAATAAATTTAAAACTCAAGTTCAACAATTATTTTTAAGAAAAGGAAAACGAAGCATTCTGTTTATATTTTTTTGTAAATGCTATGCTATACCTTATATAATTTGATTCAAATTAATTTTAATGATAACAATATGGACAATAAATGGACATGAATTAAATTAAATATTAATGTCTATAGGACTATAGAAGGTAAACTTCTAATACCGTGATCTGTAGTATATTTTATCTTAGTACTTAAAGATTATTTTTATCATAAATGACTCCATAAGTATTTAACTACTTATTACTTTCATTTATTTTATAGAAAATATTGTTAATTTTAATAATTAACTTTACAACTATGTATGTATGAAGTAAAAATAAGTATCATGCAAAATATAGTCAACTATTATTATTATAGGTTTTTATGTTTAACTAATCTAACATTGTTACAGTATAGTAAGTTATAACTTATAAAGTTATGAAGTTGTAACTCAAAGTTTTGATTACACTTATGATCTTTCTCATTATAAATCTTGATGTTTTTCATCTTTATGATTTTATAATTATATAGTAAATAATTAAATTTTATATTAAAGTTAAATTGTTTTTAGATCCTGTTGTAAATGTTATGTTATCATCCACAAATTTGACAAAATCGAAGAAATTTTGGAATGAGATACTGAACTTGAACGTTTTTACAGAAACAGAAACTTTTATAGAATTAGGATTTGGCAATGAACAAGCTAAACTTAAATTAAGAGATATTGGTAATTTTTAAGTCATTAAATATTTTTCAGTTAATTTACTACACTTCTTATTATAACTATTATTATGCAATTACATTAAAACCTCGTTTAGATGTTCATCTAAACTATGCTTAATACACAATTTCATTTAATTCCTACATTTCTTCTGTTTCCTATTATCTGTAGGCCTATCATAATTTCAATAAATCACTCCTTATAAGCTCCTACATACAACACTCTCTTTTTAGAATTTTCAATTTTTCAACATATTGACAAAAGTTTTTATTTAAAAGTACAATTACTTTTAACTGAGTCGATTACTATTAAACATTTTATGATCTTGTAATATTTAAAAAATAATTAATAACATGTAACTCTGAACATTTTTTAATATTCATTTTATATTTAGTATCTTGTTTAAAATTTGATTAAAGAAAGTTTTTTTTTTCTTATTTATTGTCTTGTATTCCAATTAAAATGTTTTGAAATGTATCAAATGGAATACAGCATAATACGCAGTTTATAATTTCCCTTACAAGAGCATCATTTTAATATATATATATTTATTTTTGTTATATATTTTTTAAATAATTTCTTTTAAGGTGAGCCAATTAATCATGCAACAGCGTATGGTAGAGTAGCATTTTCAGTTCCTACTACTGATCTAGAAAGTTACCAAGAAAATGCTAAGAATAATCAATACAAAATTTTAACTCCTTTTGTAACGTTAGATACACCAGGAAAAGCATCGGTGTCTGTTGTAATTTTTGCTGATCCTGTAAGTTTTTGTTGACTTTGATACTCATTTAATCTTTAATCTTTATAATTAAACAGTGAAATAATCCATTTATATTTTATAGGATGGTCATGAAATATGTTTTGTTGGAGATAAAGAATTTCGTGAATTATCCCAGTTTGACCCAGATGCAGAAAAGCAATTAGAAAAATATATTAAAAAAGATGAAGCTAGAAAATTGAAAAATTAAACTTGTGATTTAAAGGAATTGTTATTAATGATTCTAAAATTATCAAAACTAATTTTTATTTATTTATACAAATTTTTATTATTTTTATAAATTATTTAAAGTTAATTTATTTTCAACATTTTTTATCCCAATTGTTAATAATATTCATTTTGTTTATAGATAATTAATTTAATTTGGTACCAAAAGATAAATAAGCTTATTTAATGTCAAAAATTATGTTTATTTACTTAGTATGTAATCATTAAATATTTTAACTTAAAAATGGAAATGTAATAAAAACGTATTTTTGAAGTAATATTAATCTGTGCATTGGTTTGAAAATTACTGTGATACCGTAATATTGTAATAGGAGTACTGTGGTGTCTAGACTATCTATGGTTTCCACAATATTACATTTGTAATTCTATACAGATTATAGAATACTTGCCCTAGTTGCTGTGAAATAGTATTTATAATTTTATCTATTTCATATTCCAAACTATTGTTTGTTATTTAATGTTAAATTAGTTTAATATTATAAGGAACTTATCCAACTTAGTAACATCCACTTAATTTGAAGAGTAAATTACTGAAACATTTTTCAATTGTAGGTTGTAAGCCAATGAATATCCAAATTGTACTCACACAATGTGTGGAACTTTTATGTCTTATTTTACAATGGAAAACTGATTTGATTTATAATCTATACAATTTATACCTACCTACTATACAGTGCCAAGTGAAATAAGTATACAATAATAACTATAAAATTAGAATTTTAAACAGAATGGGCTTTCCTTTGCTGTACAGTAGGGGGTGGAGTGCATCTCACTCATATGATAGGTCATAACAATGGATTTGTTAAATTTGAATGCAATGATAAGTATCATTAAATTTTCAAATACTTTGTACTAGCCAAATTTTTTTTACCAACAATTATAAAAAAAAAGATGTAAAATCAGTACAATAATTTTTTAAAAAAATGGCAATAGTTTAGAGTTTCTGTGACTAATACTTTTTGAATAATAACAAATATTTAAAATCGTTTGAGGTTAAATCGTTATTTTATGTAATTTTGTAAAAATATAAATTTCAAACGGTCATAAAAATTTTTCCTTAACGTCTGGTAGAAATTTTTTTATAGTTATTTGAAGAATAACTTATGGATAACCTTGTGTTAAAATTTTGAACCTTAAGTATAAATAGAAAAAATGTTATGAATTTTTAACTACAAAATAACTTTCGAATTATCACAACTTGAATATATTTTATACAAATTTGGAATTTATGAGGTTATAAAAAAAAATTGTGTGAAATGATTTTAAATTTATCCTAATTTCAACTATTATAACTTATATTAAATTTTCAGAAGTTCTAAACCAGTCAAATTGTTTTCATCGATATTTTTAAAAAAAAAAACTTAGAAAATCGAAAATTGAAATTGTCTATAAATAGGTCAAAAAATGTTAAAACCTTTTGAAAAATCTACCATGTATAGAAAATGCCAATATAAATATTTGGTGTTGAAGCATTTAAAAAAAATGTTCTTTGTCAAAACGTGGTTTTGCGTAAAATTTCCCGTTTTTTTGGTAATTTTTTTATGGTTTTTTTCGATGCTTTTGAAAAGTATTGAAAAAGTTGTTATTTTTGACTTGCCCAAGTACTATCTACATTCATATTCCTTTCAGTAAAATTATTGTTTAAGAAAATTAAAGTATTTTTACTAGGTACCTCAAAACTTGAAGACAGACGCAAAAAAAAAAAACTCATCATATTGTAAAACTAATAGTTCTATCACTCCGTTGAGAATCTAAAAGGCAATTTAACAGACATAACTGGTCAGAATATTATTTTTATAAAAATCATTAACTTGCATAAGAAAAATTCATGTCATCGAAACAGTCTAGTGGCTAAATAGCAATGGCCAATGATATGACCTAAATATATCTATGATTACATAATAATAAATAATAAATTATATCAAATAATAAATTAGGAATATCAAGTAGTATAAAAAGCTTTTTTATTGAAATAAATTTTTTTATTTTGTAAATTTAATAAAAACCAATTTTAGATTCTGAACGGAGTGATGCAATCTATTGGTTTTACAATGATGTGTGTTTTTATTTTTTTTATTATTTTTTTATTTTTGTGTCTGTCATCACGTTTTGGGGCAGTAAAAATGCTTCAATTTTCTTAAACAGCAATTTTTCTGAAAGGAAAGTGAATGTAGATGGTACTTGGGCAAGTCAAAAATCCACCTTTTTTATTTTGTCATAAATATATTGAGATTATATTGTTTCAAATTCTTAATTTTACATAGTTCATGATTTTTTGTTCCTTTTTATTTATTTACCGAAAATAATTGATCTGATGAATATGTTTTAAGCTATAATACCAAATAATATATAATAGATAAGAAGAACAAAATTAAAATGACATGTGCGTTTTATCCTTAATCAATAAATAATAAAAGTTTACTTTGCATATTTACCGGTTCATAGATAAAATTTTATGATGGAACATTATTTTTCAAGTCTCGTATATTATGTTATTAATTTATGAAATAAGTAAACATTGAGGATATTGTGGGGAGAGGATAGCACAATCGACATCACAATTAAAACGAAAAAAAAAAAATGTTTTTAGGTACCTACCTACATAAAATAATAGTTTTGTAATAACGTTTAAAATTTGATAGAATAAATTTAATTTTAAAAATTGATCAGGATTATGTTTTTTAATACAACAAATATCATATTATATTTACATTAAATGCTTAAATTTAAAAGAATAAACGCAAATTATAAAGTTGTAATTAAGATCGTTTTTATTAATTTAAAGTTTTGTTATGCAGTTTTTAATGAAGGCCAGAGGGTATTAATTGATAGTGAGTTTAAAAAAATTTAGCCCCTTCTTCTCAATTAAAAATCTCAAATTGTGCATTTGTGCCTACTGCTTATGATTAATTATTGATTTAAAAAGAAATGCGCAGTATCATGGAAAAAAATTAAAATTATTTATTATTGAACTCAGGTATAGCTGTATAGGCTATATAAATATATCTATTTAAAATATTCGAGTAAATATAAAAAATACTGTCAGTGCTCTGTTGGAAAAGTATACGTAGAGTTCAATCCAATTATAAAGTAGAAAATCATTATATATTTTTCATATTATGACATGCTGTTAAATATTGTGAAAATAATAATCATCCTCGTCGCATTGATCCCATAGGTATACCATACATTATTATTTATTACTTATAATATACATTAGTAGTAAATAAGTACCTACATTATAAACAAACAGTATTGAACGCGTTTTAATTGTGTACATAAAGTTTGAAAAACTATCATCTTTATTTAAGAGCCTCTGAAACTGTTTTTCTTGTCTCATTTACTTAGATATAATTCAATAGTATACTAAGCTTGGAACTGTAACATTATTATTTATTAGTATTAAATAGACACGATTTGAGATTGAAGGAAACAACATTTTTTTACAATTAATATCATCTGGCTTTTATATTTAAAAAAAATTGCATGGTAAAATATATTAAATATTAATTAATACATCATATTAACCTAGGACACAGGTTCATAACCTTTTTTGACTCACGGCACTTTTAGTTAGCTCAGCTAGCGTTGTATACTATAGGCTTATAGCTCTTATTAAGTGCATGTATAAAAGACATTGCCTTTGTTTTGAAATATAATCATCGGCAGTTGTAGAACTTGGGTGTCTGCACTCAGACATTAAGCCCACCAACAATATATTTACGTATTTCAGACTTTATGAAGATTGGAAAAGTTTTTAGTTTTTTTTTTTATATACAAAAAAGTATTCTTGGTTTTATTTCGAAAATAATTGTAAGAGTAGTTAATTTTCTCCGAAATAAATTCAAAAACTTTCATGTATCGTAAACTGAAAATGGTTTTTCTGTTATTCATTTTTTATTGCTTAGAAAAAAAAAAAAACATTGACAAAATACTGATTTTACTACAACTAAAATCCACAGTCCATTAAACGTACATTTTCAACATTTTTCAACGAGCTAATTTTGGATTAGTTTTAAGGGCACTTAAAATGTTGCTACACTTACTTAGACGATGTATTCCAATGCAGAGCCGGTCTTAGGTATATTTCATCATTGAATGCGGTACTAAAATATTTGCTGCACCTTAAACAGGGCCGAATTTAAGCATAGGCTATTTAGGCTGTAGCCTATGGGCCCGTACCACAACAGGGCCCTCACCACACCATCATACAACTAAAAAAAAAAAACTCCGTCTTTCAGTTTTCTAAAATTGGTGTTGTGTAATAAAATATACTTTATAGTGTGTAGACTGTAGTAATATTAATAAAGAGCGTTGAATACATTTTTAACTACTCTGTGGTAATTGAATCCACAGTTTCATATACTATATTTTAAATGTTATTATTTTCGGTCAAATAACTAGAAGTTAGAAAGTTGCACTACTCTCGATTTTGGATAGAAAATTATTTGAAAATGTTTTAAAGATGGCTTAGTTTATCTATTTGTGTGTATGCCCTTTCTATTTTCTAAAATCTTTCTGGTAGGGCCCACACCACAATTGAGCTTAGGGGCCTACAAATTCTAAATCTGGCCCTGACCTTAAATTATATTATATTTGCACACAAATAATAAATATTCTTAGTTAATAATTTTTAATCATATTTGTTTAAAAAAACATGCTTTCTGATAAATTTAATTTAATTTTTCAATTAGTATTGAAAAATGTTTTCAAATTCTATTTATAATCGTTTTATACGACACGAAACACAATAAAAAATAAAGTTCGAAAAGTTCGGAACTCTTAGATCGAGTGAAATACAGCTATATAAGAACGACTGAATGCTGTATTCGTCTATTTAACTTGAAACAAATGTATTACTATTACTACCCGTATTTGCTCTCAAAAAACGATTTAAGAGTGAATTAGGTCGGGTGGATCGATTTATATTTATAAATATTGTTGATTTAGTAGAATAACAAAAATTCTTATTAAATAATAAGGTATGTTTAACATTTGATTGAAAACTTCAAACGCCCATTAACAGCACTAATTTCTGTGCTTAATTTTTTTCGAAAACAATGAAATGCTTAAAAAATGTTTATAAAAGTACTCAGTAAACGTTTGGAGTCTCTATGATTGATATTTATAAAATATAACGTTGAAATACCTACCAAATTCTTACTTTGTTATGCTTTTGCAATTTTTTGACCACTTTTCATGCCTATAAATAAAATTTTATACGATGTCTTGTATCCAATTTTCAAGTCTTAATTATTTTAATTGAAAATTGTATGCATTTTTGACTATAAAAATGTTTTGAAATTTCTCGATTTTTGTTGTTTTGTCAAAATTTAATATTTAGACACTCATACAATTTTTTTTTAATACCATTAACAACTAAAAAACGAGGAACTTTAAATACAACTTTTAAGACATTTTGTTAAACCAAAATAATTTTGTTGATATAGTATGAAAAAATCTGAAGAAAAATGACATTTTGTCATTTTTTTTTTTTTAATTTTTCGTCCATTTTTTTCAATTATTCGAAAAATTGTCGATAAATTAAAAAATGAACACCTCTCAAAGTACGGAATATACATAACATTTTCTATTAAAATCCTTCCATGATTGTGATGATCTGAGCAACCCTTGTGGTCAAAATTGTCTAGGTATACACTGCACAGACTGCATCGTTCACAATAAGGCTTATAGAATGGGCACTATACAAGGAATAAAAAATAAAACTCGAGGACTTTTATATTATCTCCACTACCGTGTATACTTGACCACACATTTTTTCGTATAGGTACATATTATCGAAATCACGTAATCCTTGAACAAGAATATGGCTCGCCCCACCCGTGGTTTGAAAATAGCGTTGTGGTAACGATTATAAATTATAATATATATTGGCGACAACGATAATTACAGAGTTTTATGTTACACTGAAGTTATTACTCCATAAAGAAAACCTAAGAAAACATATGGTAACAATCGTATAAATTACTAATATTGTTGTTTGACAAAAAGCTCATAATACATGTACCTACATTAACAAATAATATACATACCTATAGTGTTGGAACGGTTTCACGCGCCTAATCACTGGGCCATCGCGTATTATCTTTCTCTCGTGATTTTACATAAAATAATATATATATTATATACATATAGGTGGAACGTGTCTGTTGTTCGGCTGAGGGGAAATAATAACGCGTCGCGTCAATGTCACATAAGTACCATAATCCATGCATATTATCAGACTTGGGTAAAATACTTTTTAAAAGTATTTCGAATACATATTCTGAGTACTTAAGAAAAAAGTATTCAAAGTACATATTCGAATACTTTTGGAATATTTTATTTTTAAATTGATTTTTTTTGCAAATTGATCAGCAGATTGATCAATTTCGTCTATGTTGTATGAAATATTAGGTAACAGTCAATCAGTGTAACATTTGATACGGACGACGTACCTATGTCTGAATCGACTCAATCTACAAATTACATTTGACGGAAAATTAGTTATTCGTTTTGCGTATGATACTATGATGCCTACTGACTACTATCGAATTTTAAATATCGATATCAAATCAATTACATACTTTTAACTTCGTTTTCATATAAAAATAAATAAACAATCGATAGAAAATATCGTAACAATCATTAAAATAAAAATTGTTTGCTCCACGTGGAGCGTTACAGGTAAAAAAATTCGTAGCACTTATTGGCTGTTAATTATAGATGGATTACATTAATTTTGTCAACTATTCTCATTTAATTTCTTGGAATCCCATAATATGTTGGGTTGACGGGGTTTGTTTCACAACAAAGATTATATAACTTGATTTAGACAACGTATTACGTATAAAATATCATTATAAATATTGTTATCAAGTTATTTCTAATGTAACTAAATTATAGGTATAGCCGCTGTATACATTTTGTTCTAATAATTATTAGTATACTATAACTATACGTATGTCGTATATCACAATATTATACCAGTTGCCAAAATATCTTATATTCTTATTTTATTTTATCGATGGCTTGTTGCTACAAAATTGGAAATAACATTACTGTCTCACCGTATAGACCATATAGTGTATACAAATGGTAGAAAATAAAATAATGTTATATTACCATTTAATATTATGAAAAAAAGTAAAATATATAAATATTGAGTATTAATACATAAATCCAAAAATAATGAGATAATTCAGTGATTTAACGTAAAAAAATTAGATATTCGGAATACTGTATTTAGAATACTTGTAAAAAGTATTCAAAATACTGTGATAAATACTTTAAAAAAAAAGTATTTAAAAAGTATTCTGAATACAGTATTCGGAATACTACCTAAGTCTGCATATTATCCATGGTCAAATTGCCGCCCCTAATTATTAGATATCTGCTTAAAAGTGCCATCCGGTGCACCTCATCGCGGCTCGTTTCTCAATAGTCGGCCCTGCTGCGATGTATTATTATTATTAAACGAAACATGGTTTTATCGTTATCGTCACTCGATAATACTTATACCGTGACGCCGCATAATATAGTTATTGCTCGAGTTTAAAAGCTTTCCACGTCGATATCGATTATTATCGTAGATATTTATTGCTTTTATGCGTGTAACATTTATAATTTTATTCCGTAAAAATTGCATCTATATATTTTATACCTCCTTGTTTGCATTAAACCTTTTCATACTTCTATATATATATATATATATATATGAACCGACTATTCCGGTGATCGACATTTTGCTTGTTTTATTATTTGCTTTGATCGATTTTACGATTTCTTTATAGCGGGCGCGATAGAAGATTGTCGTTTGTTGATAAATGTAATTAATTACATAATAATCCATGCCCGAGGTCTAGCGTATTATTGTAGTTCAACATAATAAATAATTTTTATCGCGTGTTGATTTTCAGTACTTTCTACTAATCACTATTATACCGTAACCTCTAGAGTCTAGACTTCTAGAGCCTAGATCAAAATTACATTTTTTTATAAATACTGTAATCTAAATACAGATTAAGCTTTATTAAAATGTTGTATATTTTTGAATTTTGTACTAATCGAAACATTATAGAAGTGATTTTGTGAGCCGTGAGGTTTAGTTTTTGACTTACGTTTTAGATTTTGAACGGAGTGATGGAATCTATTGATTTTACAATGATGTGTTTTTATTTTTTTTTTATTTTTTGTGATTATCATCACGTTTTGGGGCAATAAAAATGCTTTGATTTTTTTTAAACAACAACTTTTTTGAAAGGAAAGTGAATATAGATGGTACTTGGGTATGTCAAAAATCAAATTTTTTCAATAATTTTTAAAAGCATTGAAAAAAACCATAAAAAAATTACGAAAAAACGGGAATAATATTATGTATTTATGTAGTATACATATTACATATTAACTTCCATTAAAACGTCCAACCCAGTCTGATAGAATGCGAACTGAAGCGATACATCCTTAGAGATTCTAAAGCGATGGGTTTGACGTTTGACCTACTATCTTGTAAAATCATATACAATATTGTAGAGGATTTCCAATTTTTTTCGATTTACACTTCCTTTGACACGGAATCATTTGTTTATCGATAGAATTGACGGTCGGGAAAGGGTGGAGAGGAGATCAAGAGCCATGGTTAATGACATACCTTAAGGTTTGTAGAACTTCGCAATTGTAGGTATAACTGGTATAAGATTGCGATATGTCGCTTGCACAAACTTTCGCCAATTCATCAAATTAGTTAAGCTACTTATTTGATTGTTCGTATTTGCAACAGTTATTTAAATTTTTTCTGATACCAACTACGTGGACTCTGGCGTATTATTATGATTTTGCATTAGCTAGATGTTTGTTTTTTTTGGACGAATAAGTTACACATTCTATTAATTCCAATAAATCAATCGTAATGTAGAAAATTCAGTGATTAAATCAAATGGAAAAAAACCACAGATTAAAAAAAATATACAATATAAAGTTTGTACAAGCATAATGCTTATATTAGCTGCTCACATGCAGTTAAACATATTTCTTCGTTATCATTATTTTGTCATCGCCATATGTATGTTTGTTGAATACAATTTTAGATCCATGATAGCTCTATCCAATATCCTTTTCAGACCCTGTCTGCCTGTGTACTATCGACTAATGAATTTGGTTTTCAGCCAAATTTATGTTGATATATTTTCCGTTTTATTAATTTCAAAATAAAAAGTTTAAATTCTAAAATTAAAAATTTAATTTAAAATACTGACATTTGTATAAAATGGAAGCACATGAAAATCATAATTTTGTCATTTTTGATGGTTTTCGGCTTAGACAAAATTCACTGTATAGTTTTTTTTATATATTCTGCGTCTCCACTGTGCATCACGGTGTGTGTTTGGCAAACTGCTGAAATAGAGAAATATAATTCAAAAGATCTATATGTGGCTGTGCTTAACTCTCTCGTACATGGCTTGTCAATTATTTACAGTGAAATTGATCGGAAATGAGGACTACAGATTTCTTTGCTATCGAGCCTTGGAGTTACACATGTTATATATGATTTCTATAAGCTTTTGTTTCGAAACGGCGAACAGCCCCTAGAGACTAGTAATTTTTTTCCGATCGACCGTTCAATATTTTACCCTATTAGGCGAAGTACGTAGGTCATATCTCAATGTGTTTCGCGAATCCCGGAGGAAGTTCGGAATTTCGTTTTCTGCTACCACTAGAATTCTTCATGTCAAAAGTCATCGATTACTAGACGACTGGTGAATTAGTTTCAGGGCCCTTAAAATTATGGTGACCGGAGGGTCCATTGATTATGGTTATGAATTATGATATAAGGCAAGTATAAAATATCGACACTGTCGACATATCGTTTGTGTGACGTTTAAATATATTAATACCTAGAACAGGAACGTAGAAGGTGCCTAGTACATTAGAGACTACGATATAGCCAATAGTTTAGTTAGTATAATTCCTTAATTTTTTAAATATCAACATTCAACATAATTAACTACATCAAGCGGACAATTACAGAATAATTGTTAATGATTAATTGATGACCAAACAAAATAAGGATAAGAATACATTAGGACAATAATTGCGTTTAATCAAGTTATACTTTTATATTAATTTGTGTGTTAGGTCTGTATACGTTTGAAGTGATTGGTGTATACTGCAGTAGTAACAAACGAATGCGTATATAATAAAATACCGTTTATTATTTAAATGGTAATAATATTCTCATCATCACAATAAAAATAACATTATGATATCAAATCCAAATAAAAAAATATTAATGTACAACTAAATAATGAAAACTAAATTATTATTGTTTAAAAACATTTTACAGAGAAACAAAAATAAAAATACTTGTTGAAGCAAAATAAGTTTGCAAGTTAAGCAAGAGTTTGGTGTTCAAAACAGGCATCAATTGTGTGCTATAGTGGTGCTCAAGGGAGTATTTAAGGAGGAGAGTGATACGAGTTTTGAATACCCCCATCGGCTGTATTTTGTTATACTTCATCAAAACGAACTTACTCATTAGAGATTAGACCGAATTTTTATGAAAATAAGTATTTTTTTGTGGTCTAGAGCATCAGATTTGGCCTCAAGTTATTTATACAATAAAATTTATATGGCATTAGCAATATGCTTATAAACTATAATAGAGTTTGATGTACAATATACTTCGTACTCTCGACTATGATTATCTAGAGAAGTCGCTGTTTGATGTTTCCATTCCTTCTTTATAGATGTAAAATTAATTTTTGGTTTGAAACCAATAGATTTAAAAATCCACCCCAAAAATGTATTAGATGCATAGTTGACTATAGTGCTACATTTTTACTACGATTCATAGGCTGTTGGCATTTCCAATTTCGTCCCTTAAAATTCAACGAATCATAATATGTATCAACATAACCAATGTTATGTTTTTATAGTATAATGTTATTGTATTATTTATCTTATGTGATTTAGAATATCATAAAAGCCATTTAGTTAAAGTATAAAAGTTGTATACTACTTGTAGATCTTACACATATTATAATATTTATCATGAATTTAATAATTTATATTAATAAATGGTATTTGTTAGTATAACTATGGGCGGTGAGGAGGGGGTTCGTATTCCCCCAACTACCATACGATTATATAATTTTAAAAAACATCTCCGTAGAATAAACTCTGGATACGCCACTGATGGTGCCTATACCATTCGAAGTCACGAAAACGCAATTCATGCCAAACAAATGAATTGAATTCTGAGTGTCATTGATTTTAATAATACTATAATAATATTTATAATCAATGGTCATAGACTGGTTAACAATTAAAGACACGCGAGTACTTATTTTGCCTATTCAAGACGCCGTGTTCTTTACAGTGTGCTAATTATTGTGTAATATCTTCAATGATAATAATAATATTAACATAAATAAACAATTAATGAACGATAATCAAACTAGGGGTTTAATTAATAATTCATATAGATTATAAGATTAATAATTACTACCTATCTTTATTAATTTTATTATTATATTTAAATTTTTCCGCGAAAGATTATTAACTAACTTTCTACTTTTACTTTTGTTATTTTTGATAAACTTGAAAACGGCCATTTTTAAGATTTCTTTGGTGTGAAAATGTTGACGGTTTAATGACTTACTTAATTTCATAAATTTCATGAGTTTGATGTTTTTTTTCTCTTGGAATTTAAAGTAAGGATTTATCATTGATTATTGTAATTGTTATCGGACAAGACGAGATTATCGTAATCTTAAAATATCCGGCTAAATAGTTGGAAGTTTAAATTAAGACGTATACCCTGCTGTATCATAAGATATAGAATTATCAATCTTTATGAGTGGGGTGAATCCTCAAATATATGAAGTCATTGAATGCATGTTGAGTTTACTGAACTATAGATGATTTTCTTAGATAATTGTTCACCGAATGTAATTTACGTCTTACATGGATGATTTAAAAACCTTCAAGACTGCATCCTTGTAGTTCGATAAATGAAGGTCATAACACACTGAACATTGCTTAGACAAGTGAAATTAATTTTATTTTACGTATTTCTCAAGAAATCAACAACATGAACAGTTTTTACACGTACCAAATTATTAACTCATATTCTTAAATTTTGCTATTTTGCTAATTTAAGTTAAAACCCGTTTTTATAAGAAAAATAGAAGCAATTAATATAAATTTATCCGTCAATTTATATCACATTACTTAAAAGTATAAGAAAACTATAAGTATGATAAATAACCATAAAGATGAACATTTATCATCCGAAACAGATCTATATATTCGTACAATGCATTTTCAAAATCTCATAAACAATTCTTTACATGCAATAATATATTCTTTTACATTGTGTATACAAAGTGTAGGCACATATCTTATTCAGTTTAGTTAAAACATTTTAACTTTCATCTATGGTTGACCATTTATAAAGTAAGTAAGAACATCACTTTAACTTAATACAGACTACAGTTATTACTTATTATTATTTTTAAGAAACGAATTTGAATATTATACCATATTTACAAGTTTTGTAAAACATGGAAACAGTGTTTGACAAACGTAAATGATTTATAACGTGGAAAAGTAAATATTATCAGAGAAACATATCAATGACAATTCATGTCATGAAAAAACTCTCTTGTTTGTTCAATGTACGTACGCAGCAATTGAACGAATGTTTACTCAGTTTTGAATTTTTTTCTTATCATTATAATATATTTAAATTAAATTGAATAAAAAAGCATATGGGTATAATGGTAATAATGGTAGATTGGTAAGTATATATATACATATAATATATAGTATATTAAATCGGTAGTTCAGTAAGATTTTATTGAAGTATCTTCAATCTGTATTTCGATGTATGCTTTATTGACGTGAGAAATTGAATGTTCTAATGAGTTATTGATACGGAATAAAATCATTATTATAACGGTATCTGTAACAGTTAAATAGACGAAGTTATGTTATACATATTGAATATGAAAAATATGACTATAATATTAGTTTAAAATATACTTATAAACAATATAATAAAATTATTTTGAGAATTTTTATAAACTCATATCATCCAAATATAAAATATAAATTATGGGAACCAGATGAAGAGAAATATTAGTGGCTTCTGCTTTTTAAATCATTTATCGTGATCGGTATTCAAAGATACTTTTTAAACATTCGAGACAAGTAAGTCTACATTATCGAATTTTCCATGAATTGTTTCTGATGCTCTATGATTTGCATGAGCTAGACATGTGACATGAACCATTTGAAAATAAAGTTGTTTAATAATAAAGCGACGTCCACTAACGACTTTCGTTTCATATAGGTACTATTTATATTCTACGTTAGTATGTTGTAGCCTGTTTTTATATAACAATAAAAAAATTAACGTGAAATTAATCGTACATAGTGTTTTAAATATTACGTTAGTTGCGTTTAAAAAAAGTTCGAAAATGTATTGAAATATATAATCAGAGAATAGAAAAAAAATTTGCAATTCTATAAACATATTGTTCTATGTAGTATATTATGCTATATTTGCTATATTTGTACATAGTTATACGAATGTTTTTTACTATTGCAAAAATTACGTTCCAATACAGTATGACGTTATCTCTCATATTGACGCAATTACCTTTATCACGAAATATTCATCTTTTAAAGATAATTATAAAACACAATATACCTGCATCAGAAACTAACAAAAACTGATAACTATTATCTGAATATTCGTGGTAATTAAATGTATATGTACTCAAATACATAAGAATATTAATTATACCGTTAAGAATTATAAATTGATAGATCTAGATAACATAACTTTGTGCTAAGCCAACAAGACATCGTGGTATTTACAATAAGATATAATTACATATTTATGAGACATAGCGTCCCGTGCTATTTTATTCTTGAATCTGATGATTTTATTTTTGATCCATCTGAGAACTAACGAAACGGGACGAAGAAATTGCTTAACCGAAGACAACCGATTGATTACTCCATCACGTAATGTCAAATTGTGTTATAAGTAGATATCATCTAAAAATTAAACATCAATTCACACCACAATATTATTCATACCCGTGATTTGACTATTGACCAGGGAATTAGTTTTTTCAGTCATTAGAGATGAACCCGGGTTTTTGTTCAACTTGCATTGTACCCACAGTTTTAAAAGTATTTTAGAACATCCTTCAGTTAGAAGTTGTTGAGGTTCCGAAAATTTTTAGCTCGAAAAACTATGCCAAGGCGAGCATTTTAGAAATAAATCATTCCATTAGCAATGAGACTAACAATGTTGCCTTGTGTGGTGTAAATTTTTAATTGTTTTTGAAGCCAGAACACTTTGGGTGTTTTTGTTACTTCGAACTATGGAATTCTATGTTATACTATTCAATTTTGCAGGGTGGGTATACTGGAGAACAAACGATTTCGGCGAATAAATAAACCGAAATCGTACACTTTTAACATCAGTAAAATCTTGAATAAATAATTATAAGAAAAGTTATCCGTGGTTGCTAACCACAAATCATTGGTTAGTGAAGTGTCAGATATATTATGAAAATGTTTTGGAGGCACTATCGCTTATTTCTTCATTATATTCGATAGCAAATTGTCGAGATAAGAGGCTAAAATGTTCCTAGATTAGATAAATTAGAATTCGAGCTAAACATGGTTATACATCAATTAGATGTGATTAATCTTAATCTTAATCTTTCAGTGATAAATATTTGGACCATTCATAAAATCTACGGGTTATAATATTATACAAATTAATTTTGAAATTATTAAGTTAAGCCGGTGAACACTGCA
Organism: Chaitophorus viminalis; assembly: GCA_025469195.1. Classification (NCBI taxonomy): domain Eukaryota; kingdom Metazoa; phylum Arthropoda; class Insecta; order Hemiptera; family Aphididae; genus Chaitophorus; species Chaitophorus viminalis. Next base: position 58,289 of record JAIPRK010001148.1, read on the forward strand.
ATCGAAAAATGTATCGAATGCTAGTCGAGTGTTCGAGTAGGAAATTATCTCTATAGTGAGATTTCCTGTACTTATTACTATTGCTCTTCTTTTTTTTCAATCATTAAAAAGTAAATTTCAATTACTCGGCTGATCGTGGTCAAGGATATAAACTTCTAAAAAATGGTTTAATATTTATGCTTAAATGTGCGATGTCGTTGACGTTGACGCTATTCTATTTTTTGTATTCCAAAAATCATCCGGTCTTAGTTTTAAAACAATATCGCATGCAATTCTCAAATTTAAACCAGTGATATTTTGATAAGCTATTTGATAAGCTAATTGTTGGTATGTTTTAAAGTTCAAATAAAATAATATTATTAATATACTTTTCACAAATGAGTTTTAAGGGATTTTTTTTTTAATGGTTAGTGAATATTTTTAAAACTTCTTGATGAAGGAACAGATATAAAAAATAGTTTAAGAACCACGGTAATTGCGACTTTTAAGCTTTATAATAATAATACTGTTTTCATTTTCATTTTTGATCTTGGTTGGGTAATTTAATTTTGTTAGATATGATTTTTTCCTTATTGAGATTAAATTAAGTTTTCACGCTAACTAAATGTTTTGGTATTTAATTTATTTTAAGTTGGTGACTTCTAGATACTATAGAATATAGATAAGGGTTTACAAATCCATCGACCGATATCAGATGATTGATCTTTAAAGAAATAATGGTTGATCGTATTAAAAATTAATAACACCATTATATTAACTAATGTCTAATACATAATAATATGTGACTTGTGTTACTTTTTTTTAAAATAAACATAACTTTTTTATAGTATATGATTTAATATAACAAATAAGAAAATAAATAAATTGGTATCGATTTCCATAAATTTAAAATGTTGAATGTAGTTCACTTGTTGAAAAATTATTATGAACCCTGCTATAGATAATCTACTCGTATAATTTAGGTATAGTCTATGATGATTGATTTAAATTCCATTTTTAGTTTTTGATCATATACACTATTATTTTTAAGTGAATTAAAATTTTTCATAATTTTTTTATCGTTTTTTTCGACGTTTTGAAAAAGTATTGAAAAAGTTGCATTTTTGACTTGCCCAAGTACCATCTACATTCACTTTCCTTTCAGAAAAGTTGCTGTTTAAAAAAATCGAAGCATTTTTACTACCAAAAATCATACATCATTGTAAAACCAATAGATTCCATCACTCCGTTCAGAATCTAAAACAAAATATTGTAAATGCTTAGATGTATAAACATTCATGTTTGGGAAGATCTGGTAAGGAATTGATCGGTGTTGAAGCCGACGTATGGTACAATGAGTGTAAAAAAAATATACTGATAATAAAAAAAAAAGTCCATAAATAAATAGTAGCTAACTAGGTTTGTTTTTGTTACCTAGATATAATTTTATTTAGAAACACTAAATGAAAATAAAACCGGATGGGCCTCGCTTTGCTGTACAGTAGGGGGTGGAGTCCACCTCGTTCATTTGAATGCAATGATAGGTATTATTGTATACGAATAACGATACTGAACGGAGATGATGTCTTAGTCAAGAATTGGTATATTGTATAATATAATATTATGTTATACTTAAATTGAAATATACATGTCAATATTCGCTGTTCAAACGCTTATAAAAAAATTGTGCCTATGGATTTCAATAATTTTGAATGACAGTAAGAATAACATAACAATGTATGATGTTTTCCTCTTTACAATAAATTATTATTATTATTAAAAAAAAAATGTATGAATCATGTGATATAATTTTAATCCTAATTATTATATAAATAATATGAACAAAACTTTTTTTTGGAAGCTTTCTCTCGTTCATTATGAATAAGTGTTAATATGCTGATGCATTTATTTCATAATTTTATTTGATGAGTACTTGATACAACAAGGGACGTACTCACTGCAGATAGCAGAGCTAGCAGAGGGGTTCGGCAATGAAGTTTGGACATTACTGGCACGGCGGTACATATATTATTAATTTTTACGTTTAATAACCGATTGAATTATTTATTAAGCTTTTGAATTTTTTTTTTTTTAATATTTACTTACATGTTTAGTGTAGGTTGATCTATACTTTCGTTCCGTGTGCTAGCTATTTATATTTGCAAGTATTTGATGTTTGATCACATATTTTGTGTAAACGTCGCCTCGTTCGTCGCGCACGATATACGAGAATATACCTACTATCATTGATTATGGGCTATAGCATACTTTAAATGGGAATTTTACCATCCATGATGGTAATGCACGCCACGTACAGCCAATGTAACTGATGTTTAGAAGCTATAATTTATAATGGACTCGATGTAGATATATATATACATATCCTCCCATGGCTTGTAACGCAGCTATGAGCCACTATTTCAATCCTATTTTTTTTCCGTTTAAAGCAATTATATGTTTCATTAAAAAGTACAATAAATGCTTTTAAAGACCATTTTGTAATATAAACAGGTGTGCGTAAACATAATGCAATCATTTCAAACGATTATTTCGTTATTTAATGGTTGTGTTATAATTTATCTGAGAAACGATTATATTTTTATATCATATTAATTATAGGTATGGTTTCTTTTTAAATAAAAAAAAAATTAATTTAATTTTAATAATTATTATTTTTAAATAATTATTTATTACATTACATGTTATGTAGTGTATATTTTACAAAACGTAATAGCGTTTAAATCGATCAATTTTATTGTAATTAATCCATTAATTGTCATCCGATTGCCGTGGAAAATCGCACAATAATTAGTGGTGCAATTCTGTTGAAATATTTATACACAAACGAGAGATTAAAAAACTTGTAATTTTAAAAGATTTGATCAGGGGTTTTTTTTTTTTTTTTTTTAGTTTAGTTTACCATTGCATGAGATTATACTTTGGGAACGAGAAAATACGCTAAAATCGATTATGTTGATTTCACATTTTAATTCATTTGGGTATGTTGCTTTTTTGCTCCCTTCGGAAGTTGTCATTGGCCGGCCTATACATGAACATACACACGCACACACACACGCAAACACATGCACACACACGCACACGCATACACACACACGCGTAAATATACACGCACACGCGCACACACGTACACATATTATACATATCACGCAATGTGCGATGATGGCGGGAAAGGCGCCGCCGCAACGGGCCAGAAATGAGCCTCGCCTTACCCCTTGAAATGTTGCCGCCATCCTACCGGGCCATCGTGTGCATCGTAGTACGGAACACAAGGGTATAGCGGTGTAACCGTGGCTGTAAACATAAACCACGGGCGTTTACGCGCGTGTCCCGTAGCTATTACGTCATTCGAGGCCCCGTGACCTCATCATTGACGTCATACCGTAGCCGCCGTTCGGGTTCCCTCGTTCAATCCGTCCGGGTCAATTGCCACACCGCCTATCGCGTTGACCCGCTCCAGCCGACACCGTACTTGTCTTTCAGCTTTCAATTCTTTCAAACGTCTAGGGCACAGGGTCCACGACTGCCACATTGCATCTAATTGCAGTTACCACAGTTAGCGCACGAGATAATGTTGGCGAGCTCTCGTTTTCGCCGCGGACTCCACGTACGGCAGAACCTCATTAATCCGGACTAATTGGGCCTCTAGGTTTTCCGAATTAATGAAAGTCCGGATTAAACAAAATAACCAAAACTCGTAAATTATAAATTTATAAAAATTTTATTGCATATTTTATTGAACCATATATTGTTAAACCTAAAAATATTATAGATACATACATATACATTACGTACATAGCATTTAGTAGGTGAAAACTAGCGTAATTTTCGTATGACTGTTTATTTACGTATTATAAACGGCTGTCCGGATTAAGCGAAGTCCGGACTAATGAGGTCTGGAATAATGAGGTTTTACTGTACTTTAGGTGTATCTACAGTGCTCATTTTTGTTTTTTTATTTGAAAATCTGCAGGCTAACCGCGAGACCATCGACGACCGTGATTTTTTGTTTCCCGATTCCCGTCGCTGCTGGGCGAAACTATCATTTTTTTATTATAGTAAAAATAATCTGACCACCGAAAACGCCGTTTATTTGCTTACCAAAAATCGAAATATAATTCCTATAGTCAAATCACAAACAAAGAAAACACATTTAAGGGCAGTTTTTATTTAACAGCATGAAATTGATATAATATCATGTACGTAAAATAAGTAAATGTTTTAAATTGATTTAGAAAAAAGGCAGAAGCCGAAAAAATGAATAACATTTATTTTCTATCATGATCAATATAGTTTTTATTAAAGAGGGTTAGTAGGCCGGCGATTTTATTGTCTTTCCTGCTGAACCGGTCGAGCGGTCATATGGGTACATGAACTATGAAGTTAACATTATAACTGAAGACAAATGTTCTCGAGAGTTTAATGAACGTTGGCAATTCTAAGCACTCCTTGTCACATATTAATGAATGCGATAAATAATTGTAGTACAAGTGACAACAATGTATCTGAAGGTTTTTGAATAAAGTAGATTAGGGTAGTGGTACGTCTTCCAAAGAGACAATGAAATGCTTTCCTGTCTAACGGGTAGATTCCAGAGAGCAATAAATATAGGATGAAATAATATCCATTAAACATTTATAGAATTATAATAAAATACGTTGCATGGATCATTATTTTTTGAAATAATATTAGTAATTAATTGATTGATTAAAACCAAAATGAAGGAAACTTTTCTCAGTGTTACAGCAGTTCTTAAAATTTTATAGTTAATTCAAAATATACATCACATTTTTCTAAATTTGGCTAAGTCGGAGAGAAGTCTGATCGATCATTGAGATATGCTGTATACATTTTTGAATTCTTTAGGAATTCATTTTATACATTATAATTTCCCTGACATTTAAATATATGTCAAGGGCATCAGCATAATTTTTATGAATAAATGGAACTGATATTTTTGTTGTAGCATACAATAATATTTGATAACAATATGTACTATATTTTAAAATGGTTAATTTGATTTTGAGTGATCAATGTATTGGATTTATTTTTATTACGATAAAGTTCTTTTTATACTTCTATGGAGGTTTTATTCTGATTGGAAAAATTAATTATTGTATGATACAACTTCTTAGATTAGAAACAGAGTTTGTACAAAGACCATTAAATTATTTTTTTTATGTTCTTAGTAGGTGGTTAAGCGAAAAAAAATAGAGAGATGATTATAGTTATCCTAGAAACTTGAAATTAAGCACATACAATATAAACGTAAAATTACAACTGTAGCATTGTTATTTTTTTTGTTTAAACAAATAATATTTTATGTTTCAAGTCTTAACATCTTAATAAGAGATTAAACTTTCGTCATGTATTCTAATTATATCTATAAAATAACTCGAACAGATTTTCAATAATGATTTTTGTATGAAATTTATGTTAATTATTTGATATTTAGTACTTACTTTACACTATAATAAACTGAACTCCAGTATTGTTTCTCAAATTCGATGAGATATGTTGCTTTTAAATATTTCACTGTGCATATTTACTAAATCGTATTAAATGCAAATTTATCCGCACATCAAAATTTCTTGTTACCTAGACTGGCATTTTGTTTTTCATGTTTTTTTTTTGATCAATGAGAATTTTTTTTTAATGAGAAAATACATCGAATATGCAAGTTATTTACACAAAGATGCTGAATTTTAAATTAATAAAAAACATTTTTATCAAAAGCTTGTAAAAGTAAGTATAAATTGTGTATAAATATCGAAAAAATGTACACCTTGTCAATTTGAATTGTCTAATTGATCATTTATAAATATATCAAATAGATGGATCCTTTCCTCATATTCAATAACCACTTGTTTATTGCTTTCGCTTAATTTAAAATGAAATTTACAAATTGTAAATTTAATAATTATAAATTAAAAAAAAAAAAAGAAAAAATATAAACTTAAATCCTGAATGAAATATATAATTTATTTACATCTTTAAAAAAAGGTTATAATAATATGAGAAGATGTAACGAATTTATTTTTCATAATTTTTATCTTTTCAAAGTTTAAAATTAGCTTTAAAAAACTGTCAAGAGGATTTTAATCCATGATCTTCTGTCTTTGTTTATCACACGCAAAATATAGGAATTTAGACGGTTTTATCTATTTCTAACGTACCAATCGATCAATTAATGCTATAAGATTTTTAAAAACTAACTTGAATTTGTCGTTAAGTTCGCTTTACTAAATAGACCTTCTCACATTTTTAAATTTTGCACTTAGTATACCCAAATTTAACTCTTGTTGATTTTGATATTTCCAATTTGTTTAATTTAATTTTGTGAAATTTCGGGGGACAAAATCAAAAAAATGAGAAAGTCGATCTGAAGTAGACTTAACGACGAATTTAAATTAGTACTCAAAATTCTTATCGCATTAATTGATCAATCGATACGTTGGAAATAGAAAACGTCTAAATTCTTATGTTTCTTATCTTAGCTTACAATTCCTTTAAAGCCTGGTGTTTAATTTGATTTACTACTTTAAAAATATAAATATTGCTTGTTGAATTTTTCATGATCTACATTATAATGGATTTATGGTTCATATATTCAGGTGAAGATAATATAGAACATTTGTATTACTCGATACAATAAAATTAAAATAACAAAGTAACACCCAATGTTTTTTTATAATTTTTTCAGATTTTATTTAGATTATTAGTTGTAGTTAAAATTTAGTCATAATAATGAAATATATTCCAACCATAAGACCTTAATTAGCGCGAGGGCCATGGATGCTGTATCTACCTATACATTTTTACTAAGCCAAATTTGATATCGGTACACAAATGATAAATGGGTTGTCTGCAGTTTTTGAACCCATATCACAGAGACCAGGGAATTTATACGGGAATAAAGAAACCATTATTTTGAAATATAAATAAAACCAGGCAGATAAAATTAGTTTTGTTATATTTGTGGTCATTTATTACAATTTACAATCATAATATAATATAATATATTAATGTTAATTTTGTTTCGGAACCATATTTTCTTCACGATATTAATAACGAAGTATATTTCAATATAAAACAGGATATTATAGATTATAAACACAGTTATACAATACTAATAGAAATTACAATAAGACATAAGTATTAAATAACTACAAGGTATTTTTAATTAGTCACTTATTTTATACACTCAAACATAAATATAATTATTTAGTCGGAAAAAAATTATGAAAAATACAAATTAAGTCATCGATTGCCATTATCATTATTTTAATGTTATTTTAAGTATAACTAATTTTACACACAGTCATAACTCATTAGTAATAGCTACATTGTACATTGTTTAATATAGTGTTTAATATGTGTTTGTTTCTTAAAGATATAAAGAAAGCTTGTTGAATAAAATCAATGTTACCTAATCAGATGTTCTTGAGTAATCACTAATCAGTAAGTTATATTTACTTGCCGTTATGCTGCATAAAGATACAATGTAAATATTGATTTGGAGTAATACGATTATTAGCCATGAAATACTTCAATACTTGTTTATGTTAATGTTGAAGATGTTAAAAACTATTAATAATATAAGTAATGTACACCAAAGTACATTCATTTTTATATAACTATAAATCCGATACTAGGAGTGGTAAATTTGTTTAACGTAAATAAGATGAAATATAAATAATCTCATTTATCAATAAACAATAATTAATAAAATTTCACTGTAATTTTTGTAACTTTTTAAAACAAAAGAATTGGAGAAATACACAATGATAAATGTAATTTTATTTTTATATTATATTTTATTTATGTACACAAGTATACAGCTATTTTGTAGGAATATTCATATATTAATGTATTATTTTTCCTAACTATCAATTTATACTTAAATAGAAAAATTTAGTTATTTATTTATTTTAAATAATGAAATTAACATAATATAAGTTCATAATGTTTCATCTTTATTAAAATGAGATTTTCATTTCTGCCAAAAATTAATCTAGGTTAAAAGCCATTTAAGTCCAAACAAATATACCTTATTTAATTATATTAATATATTCAAAATATTATTTAGCTCTAACGAAAAGTAGAATAGTATATACGAGTATAGCTGATGTATATCATATTTAGAGATAAACTATTAATATGTGGTTTCATTATGTAGTGAATAAATCAAATTTGAATTATGCAGTGCCTGTGGATAATACAGTAACATCTGCCAATCGCTATTATAAATTAGCATTACAAAAACAAATTGTTGTCAGCTTTTATACGTTGTTTTTAATATTATATACATCAATAAAAATAAAACAATATAAATTATAAGATGATTACCTACATAATCAGTTGGAGCTCTACGTTAGTTATAACTTATAAGCGGTACAACGCTATCAAAGGGTGATAGCCTATATCAATGTTGTCAATCACATTAAAGCAATTTTACCAAATTAATTAACACACTGGCCGGCCCTTGTAAATTTTACAGTTATGAGAAACTGCAATAATCTAATAATCTAATATTTAATCCTTATCTTCTTAATCCATGAACACTTTTCACGACATCAAGGCCATTATTCTCTCCTGATTTCACAAGTTTCGATCAACTCTTACGCGATCTACACGTTAATCTCAAATCAACAGATGTATCGATCGATATGTATATTTTTACTCATAAGTCATAATACTAACACACATGAACCAGCCAACATTTCATCTATCCAAATTCCATATATCTTATGTATGAAAAAAATACGAGCTCAATCAAAGTAGCAATAATTACAATTCCAAGTTGAAAAATATAGATAAAATCTACTCTCTAAAAATTATGAGTTACTTTACCCCCAAAGAATGAATGCCAAAAAGATGCCACGTACCAAATCACGTACGTAAAACTGCTGGAATATATTCACTTGTGTTTTTTTGTGTATCCATTCGATTAAAACTGTTTAAATTATGCTTTTTAAATTAATGATTCAATTGTTGTGTACAATAAGCCAGCAAGTAACAATTACATAATATGAAATATTTTATATATTTTTTATAGATATATAAAGATATATATCTATATATATATAGATATATAGATATAGATATATAGAGATATATATTTTTGTAGATGTTATAAGAAAGTTTTGGAAAGAACTAATAAAATTATATTCACAATTCAAAAACATAACTCTGATTTGATATTATAAAATTTTTTTTAATATCAATTTTGTTATAGGTATACCTACTTAGCTATATTCTATGGGTATTTTATATAATATATAAATGTTTAACATTTTAATTAAATTCAATAATATTTAAATTCTGATTTGATAACGATATATACGATTGATACTTGTGTTTACACGTGACCTAAGCATTCGTACTAAATGTATTATTGAATATACATTAATGTACTATCCGTGTTCATTTATTTTAGTGTTATTCGCGTATTCACAAGTATTTGTTTAGATGATACAGATAAGTGATAACGTGTGTATACTGCAGTGCAAATTTTCATTTTCTGTGAATTTTGTATAATTTTAATTTATCTTATTGTTAAATTAAAATACTTGATAATGTTATTAATATTAAGTAAATATATTAATACTAAATTATGTGAATATGTGAATATACCTGCGCATATGAATAATATTACACGCGAAGAATATAGATTTTCCAAGTAGGTATACTTTGTTTAACAAAATCAAATGTTATTTTCAGGTGAATACATGAAAGTGAAATATTGTACACATGAAATAGGGAATTATATACTGTGTATTGTATGTATCCTATTATCATGATGATATACAAAGAATATACGGAGAAATGAAAGTTGGGTATAAGTTGTGTTTGGTTAAAATGAAAATCATTCCGCTTTTTAATTTTTGGCAGAAACAAATGGGCCACTGTAATTATGTGGTATGTACATCTCCGTCACTCACGTAGATGTATATTATATTATAATTTATCAACCGGACGAATTCTCTAGTTAGACAATCTACTCATTATCAACAAATAAAAGAACACCTGTCAGCGTAATAGAGCTGAACGATATTGATTATTCCTATGGTTTCGATCGCACGTTATATTAATGCGTTTTCTATCGCTATAATATTATCTATATCATAACATTATATGAGGATTAAAGTATCATCAATTAATAAAATTGAGACTAATAAGTCAAGTTAGTTTATGTTATAAAATAAAAATACGTTAAAATAGAAACATGATTGTAGTATGGTCCCACGATTGTCCATGTATGCCCTTAAATCCAATATGCTCTTCCAAAGAGCTGTACATAATATTAATCGCGTGCAATAGTTGTACTATTCGTATTAATAGTTGTAAGGAAATTTCAAATTATATGATTATTATCATCAAGTACCTACATGGTTTTCATTTGATTATTATATTAATTACTTTTATAGTTTTACTAAATAACGTGCCGTTTAGACAGTCAATAGTAACCTCATTGTTTCATAATATGCCATTTACGTACATAGTTATGTTTTATACTAAGATTGACATTTTATTATCCTACTTTTATTATCAGTCATGGGTTGCATAAGCCTTTGGGTCAGTTGTGAGACTTTTGAGGATACACGTATCATATCAAAAATATATTCGTTGTTGAGTCCCAATTAAATGCGTATTAACCGTGTAATACTCGTATATTGTTTACTATAACCTATAAGTATTGACTATTTTTTAAATAAGTTAATATAATTTAGTTCTCAAATCTAACTTATCATCAACCACAGTAGTATATAAGTATAAGTCCTATAGGAATTCGTTATTTTCAATTTCACTCCTCCCTAGAGAAACCCATGTTGATAATTAATTATTCCTCAACTGTCTTATTCTACTCTGCAATATCACATGTTCGACTGGGAATATTTTCAATCCAGTAGATTAGTTTTCTGTACATATTCGTTTACTAGTTTCTGGAGAATACCGTTCCAAAGTGATAGTGTACATTATTTTATGATACGTCTTTAAATCAATTTATATATCAATAGTGATATTATTGCTGCTGAAGCAAATGCGTTTATCTGCTATTTAAACTACTTACGGATATTCCCGAATATTTGACTGTATGATAATAATTTTAGAGCCTATAATAATATATTCTTTAGTCATAATAAAATATTAGAACTATTATTAATTATTTAATTAAGTACCCCATTATTGGTTAAAAATTTAAATTTATTTTTGAGAAAAAACAAACGAAGTAAGTATTTAAGATGTATAAACAATCAGTTTTAACTAATTTAACACCTTGTAATTCTTAGGGAAATGTGTATTTTTGAAATAAAAATACTAATTTACAGTTAAAACTATAAAATAATCTATACTTATATTATAATTTTCTGTTTTTAAATGTTTAAAATAATTTAGGTACGTTAGGTGGTTTATGATATTTATAATATCATAAAAATTATAGACCATTATTCAATAACGTGAGGAAATATACAGTTTCCATTTTCTAACTGAGTAATTTTGGATGATGATTTAATTTTTAAAATTCTGTTTATTTTAAAGAAATATTTGAAATTAAAAATTGTGAAATTACAACAAACTTCTCAAAATAGTTATGCTTTTCAATATTATCTTATCCTTTATTCACAAACCTTATTAAAATTATCATTTTATATGTCAAAATTTAAATTGCCTTACTATACTTATATATTGTTATCTAATAACTGAAATGTGTTGTAATTTCTTATCATATCGATATAATTATTATAATTACATAAATGTTAATATTGTATACTGTATTATGCTATATTATTAAACTTGTAAGAGTATTAATTTGCAAAGACATTTTAAATAAAATAAATATAAAATGGCCCAAAATGATGACACTTCTCCATTCATAACTATGCGTATTATCGATTGTAATTATATTAAACAATCCCATGATAAATGAACCCATGATATCATAAATGTTATCATCAAACTTAATATACGATGAGAAACTTTGAGTATAAAACACTTCTTTAAGATCGAAATAAGAAGAAATTCACCTTCTAAAACATATACACTTCTATATCATAAAATATATAATTTATTTTTTATTTTTGATTTTAAGTTGATCATGATTTTATTGATTTAAATTTTAAGCTATAGAAAATAATATAGTACAAAATACAATTAATTATCTTTTTTTTTATAAATATAACTTGTTATTAATAAAACTTTTCAATTAAAATACAGTTCTTTGACTCGATTAAAATTAATTGTTATATTAATCATTTCTGAAAAGAAAAATAAATGGTCTACTCTTATAACGACTTTAAAATATAATATGAAGTGTTAAAAACTGCACTTTCATTCATGACTTAGTATATTACTAGGTTATATTGTATAGTAGATGATCGGTATAGCGAAAGCACGGTATCAAGGAACCGGAATAGGAATACCACAAATGATAGGAAGCACACGATCAATGTACAGCGGTAATCAAAATAACCGATATTACTTTCCCGTGCGTTTTCGGTCGTACGATCAATCGAGACGTTTAATTATATTGACAATCGTTCATCGCGAATATGCTAATATCATCCCAATCCTCACGGTCATATTGGTGACAATATTATTATTTATGTTCACCATGTCGTGCGTCTGCGAGGGAAATGCTCGCGTAAGTATAAAAAATACGGCTCTGGGCTTTCACGGAAAATACGAAAAAAAAAAAAACCTCCGCGTGAACCGACGCTGGCAAACGGCTGGATTGGGATGATTATAATGATAATAATAATAATAATAATGATAATTGTATGTAATATTTCCTCTTTCTACTCATTCTGATAATAATGTTATTATGGTTACGTATTATTATATAATAAAATGGTGGTCGGGTACACACTTAAAGGCGGGTTTCCACTGCACCGTATGCATGTATGTGCAATCGGGATTGATCAGCACGTCTATTTCTATATCATTCATAAGTCAACGGCGTTCACCAATGATTTATGTGTTTCGGATATCAGCTGGTTCGATGCTTGTATATATTATGTAAACATTTATGTGATTGAGTATGATAATTTGATGAAATATTGTCAATAGAGCAGGCCGTGTGTACGGAAACATTGTTGAACTGAATCCAACTTCACGTTAACATGGTTTTCCTTGCGGGAAACACGACTTAAACCCGGATTAACACTTCACCGTGTCGTGTAGATGCTACCTGATATTATTGAACTATTCTGCCATCGCGGTTATGGTATTCGTAAAACATAATAATACACCACCATCACTAATAAATTAGTAACTAGTTATTGACCACACGTTTGTGATCAATTCCAATATTCCATTTTGTACTATATATGGCATACTATAATGTAAGACGCCTTCAAACTGCATCATGTCGTAATAAAATCAATTGTTTTGATTGGTTGTTAGTTTTGGATATATTTAAGTAGGTAACTATTGTTCTACCAGTTGACAGTTGTATCGTAAAGTGGAAACAAGCGGTTACAATGGTAACATATCAAACAGTGTGTTTGTCAGTGGCGTTATTTCAGCATTTAATTGAGAGGGAGGGGGAGCACTAGTTTTGACTATTTTTTATAGTTTATACTACTGAGAGAAAAAACTACTCGTTTCATTCACAGGTATTAACTTATACTTATTTATTTTATATATTTTTGAATTTTGTGTATCATATTATTATGCATTTTTTTTTTATAAAATATAAATTTTATTTAAAGATTAAATATTTTAAATTTAAAATATTGCAGTAAGTAAATTTAAAATCTTCGATTTTTCATTTATAAAAAGTATCTATTGCATCATCTAAATTGATTTTTACAGTAATATGAGTAATATCATTTTCGACAGCAATAACTACCAAATCACTCGAGTGATCATTCCTCATTGTAAAGCGAAGATAGGTTTTTATTAATTTTAAAGAAGAAAAAAAAAACGTTTTTTGAAAGCACTATAGTAACAGTCAAAGTTAGGAGAATATTTATAATTTTAAGAAATTCAGTGAAAGCATTAAGAAATTGATTTAAAGTCTTGGAATTATAATATAGGTCATGAATTCCATCATCTTGTTCTCTATTATATCTTATTAATTTCGCAGATAAGAATTTAGATGGAAGTACTAAATTATTGATTTCAAAATAACTATCTTTGCTGTAATTATTCTAATAAAAGGCAAGTTAAAAAAAAAAAAAAAAAAAATAATAAAAATAAAAATAACTTTAATGATTAAGAATAGACAGCAAATAGGGATTTTTAAAATAAAAATAATGAGAACTTGAAGATAAGAAAATATTACAAGTGAGAATAATAATCATCAAGTGCGCTGTATTACTCGAAATCATATTATATAAACAAGTTTAATTTTCACAAATAATGGTTTATGGCGAAACTGCAATGACCGGCCTTTTTGAGATGTTTTTCTAATCAAACAGGGGCAAGTGCCCCTCCCCCCGCTTAAATGACACCACTGGTGTTTGTAAGTATACATAATAATATGTAGGTATATAATATATATTATGTCAATGATATCAAATATTATTTGACATTTTCATACCCACTATCAGATTCTACTTAGGATCCACGATTTAAGATATGATGGTTGCCCAGCGATCTAATATGTTACATGCATTGCGGATGTGACTGCAGGTTTGACTCTGTAAATCAGCTGACACGGGTGCCAACTAACAACTAGCGCTCATAAGTCAAAGCAAATTATAATGATGATGATGATAATATTTATTAATTCTATGATAATCGAATGTCACAGTGGTCACATGGTCAATTTTACGAATAAATCCACATGAGCTCTAGTTGTTGGTTGGCTATCAAAGAGTCAGTTCGGCGGTTACTTTACCATAGCTCGTTGGGCAACCATTGTACCATCGTGCTAGGATCTATCTAGGTTACGTGTTCAATAAACACGAACGGACGAATTGTGGACGAGACGCGCGATATGCAGTGTGGATAAGGTCACCACCTTGACCCGGGGTTTTCGGTCGAATTAGAATTATTTTACACGGCACGGGGTAGCGTGAACCCGAATTCGAACATTATGGTCTAGCGGCCCATTGGGTGACCGCGCTGACACCGATTAATCGCAGTGGAACATGGACGTGTATATACCGTTATACGGTGCAGTGGGAACCCGCCTTAACGGTTACAAGTCTCAATCTGTTGCGTAAATAATATTATATATAAGACCGTGTTAACGTGTTGCATTGTTATGGTATGTACGCACCCCGCGGCGCGTCGGCCGCTACACGTTCTCCACGCGGCCCATACTGCTGGCGCCCGGTTGCGACCGGGACGTGACCGTGGTAAGCGTGGTCAGGTAGCTGGTGCTGAACCGCCGGTCGCTCTTTACCACCATCGACATCCCGGTCGTCTCCGCGTCGTGATGATGGTGCCGTCGGCCCGGCACCTCGGACCCGAGCCCCGGCCGCCGGTCGTTCGGGCCGCGGTAGTCGGTGGCCACGGACGGGTACCGGCGGCGCCTGGGCGGCGGCTTCTGGTCGCCGCAGTACCACATCTGCCGGCATATGCCGGATATGTCCCGCCGGAAATTGGTGTTCAGCCAGCCGTACAGCAGCGGGTTCGTGCACGTGGTCGACATGGCCATCATGTGCACGAACGCGAACACCTTGTATAGCACGTCCGTGGACTCGATCAGGTGCGGCTGGAACTCGACGAGCAACGTGAACACCGTCAGCGGTAACCAGCTGAGCGCGAACACTACCGCGATCGACGACAGTATCCACATCGTCCGCTTGTTCCGGCTCAGCTCCCTGCGCACTATGAACAGACACGGCGCATCAGTGTCTTTCAATCGATAATAATTATAAATATTAATTTTAATAATGATAATAATAACAACAACAATAATAACAACAATAATAATAATAACAACAATAAATAATGATTATTATTTACTCCGTATGCGTATACTGCGATTCTACCCCATTTTATTGTTATCTTTTTTTCGACTCATTGTATAGGTTTGGTTAAGTCATGTTTTTTTGCACAAACATTATATTATAACCATATTATAATATGCCCACTACCATGAATAAAAAATTCGTATAAAAATAAGTAAAACGGGTTTACAGTTATTCAGACGGTTGTCAAAGACGGAATGGTGTCGATACATTCTCTTTAAGAAAAGTATCCAACTTTACCGGTAAAACAATAGAGCTACATATATTATTTGTGATAGAGACACAAATAAAATTCCAACGTTTCCGTTTAATCGAGGTTCCGTCCAAACACAGATTTCATGGTATAGATTTTGTTTTAAACGTTTTAATTAATTTCATTTTTATATAATTATATTTATAATATACATACGTACATATGTTTTATTTTAATTCGGTTAAAACTATATATTTCAGTACTTTCGGAATAAAATCCAATTGAGGACCGCTGAAATAGGTTTGCAGCTTACCTATATGTAAAGGTCATATGTATACTTATACAAATGCTTGGTCAAAATCGAAGAATACAATCCAATTTTAAATCCCTAACTGATTGTAGTTAAACAGGCACCAGCTATAATAAAGATAGTAAAGATAAAAACTTCTGGGAGAGTTGTTTATTTTATGTATTCGATTTTATTATTATTATTATTATTTTTTTTTTATCCTGTTCAGCTCTACAGTTTCCGCTCTCCGTAAATCATCAACTATTATTGGAATTCGGCCGAATTTGTTATTTATGGCCGCGTACATAGTAGTGTAACACATAAATAACTTACGAGCAATTTTGTTTTTGACTGTATAACACACTCGCGCACACACGTGTAAATCTTTCAAATAGTTTACAAGTATTTGGAGTGATCTATCACACATTTAAGGATCGTTACGTATGTATTATAATTGAAGATTTAGTTATTTTTTTAGTTATCGTGATAAATTAGTTAGGTATAATAGTCTTATTGATAAGGTCCCCGTAAACGAATAAATATTTTACCTAATTTAATATGTTTGTTAAATATTTGCTGGTATACGGGGTTTTTTGACGAATTTGTCAATTTACGTGTTTGATGGAAATGTTGACTAGATCTTGATTAATTTGTTTGATCATTTAAACTATTGTTTGATGAAACCATGAAGTTTGACACATATATTTGATCGCTTACGGGGGCCTATATAGTGTATATTTGTACAAATCGTGCAGATAATATTATATGTGGAAAATACTGTTAGTTTAGTCTTCAGCTTTTAAAAGTTTATGAGAACACAAGGAATCAGAAGATTGTCAGAAGATTGTTAAATATGAATAGGGAAAAAAATTGTTTGTGACCGTTTATCGTAAATTTATCTTGCAGATGAGCATTTATAAAATATTTATAAATGTTATAACATTATAAGGGCACATTAATATGATATACAAAAATTGGTTTAGTTTGGTAATGCAAAAAAACAGAAAAATACGACTACCGTATGTGTTTTTCAAAGTAGATGAAATGTGAATAACAACTTTTCAAATAGATATTTGGAAATCTTTTGAACTGTCATTCAGAAGTAAGTAGTTACAGGCTTATGTCAAAGATCTAATATAAACTTTAGGATGAAAAGGAAAGTGTAGGCTATTATTTATGCCAAAAAAGTACGTTCTTGAAGGAAAAATAGGGGGTGGTGGTTATTTATATACTTTTCCTTGTGTTCAGAACATATCTTCCCGTCACTGAGAAGTGAATTGTTTGAGCCAGCAGAAAATGATGACTAAAGAGTGGTGTGTGTTTCTGTGGAATGCAGGTGCGTGCGTATATTCTATTTTTTATTTCATCAACGGTCTTAAATTGTGTTATTATACCATTCCAAGCCAATGTTGGTACTTTCTAGTGCATGCTATATTATTAATTAATTAATTAACAATGCATTATTATATCTATAATCTTATGACGTTTTAAAAGTTTGTTGAAAAAATATCATAAGTATACAAAACATTGATTTAATACTGATGCAATAGAGGTATATTCTCAAACCTACGAAATAACTTGACCGTAATATATACAATTATTAAATTATAGGTATAGATATTAAACAGTGTACCATACATTCAAACCAATAGGGCTACAACACTAAATCGATAATACGGTAAAAGCTATTTTACGTTAAACCTATCTACACCGAAGCGTAACGTCTTTTAGTTACCTTAGGGACAACTTTTGTGTAAGCACAAACTTTAGTCGGTGTGTGGACTGTGCATATTGTCATTTGCATGAAATATACTCTCAATTAATATAACCTCTTGGTTGAATTAGTTTAAGGGGTAAAAAAAAATAATGTTCTACTTGCCTAGCGATAATAATTTATTGGCAAGTAGTATAGATTAATGCATACACGTTTTCTTAATGGATTTTTTTTTTTTTAGGTGGAGGGGTTTGTTCAATTTACGCAGTAATTCAAAGTTCTATTACAATGGTTTAATTGATGTAAGCATTTTTGAGGACCATTATTGTAATTTAACTTTATATGCTATTCATAATATAAATTGTACCAAATCCAGAGTAAATTGATAATAAATTATGTACTGTTGGTGATTATTTGAAACAATTAAATAATCCATGAAAGTATTTTCTAAATTAAATCGAAACATTTATCAAATGTTACTTTTACATTTATTGGACATTTTAAGGCAAGTAATTAATTGAACCCAATAGTTCTTATTGTTGCTAATTTTATCAGAAAATATTATGTTATACTAAAATTTTTTTTAAAAATATACTATATTATTATTCCTAATTTTATTCATATTATATTATGTTCACAAAATACTATTTTTAATTATATAAGACGTTGCATATCACTTTCATATCTGATATTATTTATTGTCTTTTTCTTATTGTGTTTATATATTTACTGTTTAAATTTAATATTTTAATTGTTGAATTGTCATAGTTGTACTTTATATTAAAACCAAAAAAAAAAAGATTGTATGTTCTATTCGTATCATTAAAATGTATACTCATTTAAGTATAATCGTATACCAATGTAAAAAAGCGCTCAGTTGCCAATTTAAATAAAAATAAAAAATATTTAGCAATATTGATTGTTGGAAAACCGAAAAACTATTATGATGCATTAAATAATAGTTTATTTTGTCTGCTGTATTATTGTTCATAAAACATTCAAAGTTAACAATTATCACAATATTAATTTCATTATTGAATCAATAATGTGATGTGATATGAATTATAATGATATGTTAATGAAGTCAAAAGCTTATTGGAGTGTACTGACGTACAGTTTTCTATCAACATTCAACATATCACATGGTAGCCGAGGATGATTATTAATGAGTAATAACGATAAAACTTACAATAAATACAATTTTCTTTAAGTAATAGGGAAAATTTTTAAAGTTAACATGTGCGGGCGCACAATTGTGTATTGTACTTTTTTAACAGTTGATTAGAAAACAAAAAAGTTCCATTTTCCGGATTGGAAGTTTCCATAATATATAATTTATCGACAACGTCCTTGAATCAATTTTTCATACAATTTGCAGAGTATATTTAGTGGAAAGTACAAATAATTTTCCGTTCGGATTAATTTTTTTCTTAGTTAATACAATGTAAAAGAAACAAAGAGTCTTCTTAAATATTAGCAGATAGTTCCATTATTTTTCTTCATCGAATAAATTAATCCGCATCTTAAAACTTGTAGTGTCTCCTAAATAACAACACGTTTAACTACTGTATATATTCTCACCAATTCACCATAATATTATAAATATCACATTTATACACCATTATTTAGAAATATTATAATGTAGGTACCTATTTAATATAATTACATGGTTTCGCGTATGCACACAAACTATTTTCTGTCTAAAAAATTAAAAATTTTATGAATGCCTACAATAATTTGAAATACATATTATATTATATATGATAAAAATATAATAAAAATATCATCAAGAATTTTTAAATTACCATGCATTTTTTGAAATCTAATTTTGCTCTTTGGAAAATATAAACCTGTACAATCATATTTTGAATAAGCAATTTTAAGTTTCCCGAAGTTTGTAACGATATATAGATACACGAAAAATACCAGTGTGTTATTGCATATTATATTATCCTATACTCTACAGTATAACACTATAACGGGGGTTATTGAAATCATGGAATTGCGTATGAGTCATGTGATACTATGAATATCGAAAAATGTCCCGTTTGAAGTACCATATCATACATGTTTAATTTCTGATAGTACGATAGGGAGGTATTCAAAATGAAAAAGTCTTAGTGAATTTCAATAACCTTCACCGAAATTGTCATTGAAATATTATTTTCAGTCTTTCAGCGCAATGAATTTCTCAATAATAAAATAATAATAATAATAATAATAATAATAATAATAAGAATGAGAATACATTATCAATTATTAAAGAAGAATTGAACAAAATTTGTAAGAAACTACAAACATTATAAAAAAAAGAATGAAATCAGGATATACCTAAGAAGTAAGAGCTGTGGCTTACCAATTAAAAAATTACAGCAATCTACATGAAAAAGAGAGCACTTTGTACTCTAAAATTTAGAGTATAAATTAGTAAATAGTAAATATGTATATAATGTATTATTTAGGGAGGTTCTTTTGATTACATCTCCCTTTTATCTGTCAATAATGTTAACTGCATCTATATTTTAAATGGGGTGCTAGTTTTGATGACCAAAATTTTAAACGGCGAACGTTTGAACGTCCAAAATCTTGAACGACAAAATCTTAAACATAAAATTACGTCAGTAGCATTAACGATAATCTACTAGATACTTTACATTTTCGTAATTTTTTTCTTTCAATCATTATATTTTAACGTTTTAAAAACGATGGGAAAACTAAAATTACTATGGGTATGGGCCTTCGACCTTCTCGCTTGTTGGCTACGCGAGGTCACTCTTGAACTTAAATCAAAAAAATTTTCCGAGTTGTTATGTAAAATCACGTCGAATAGGTAACGGGGCAGAGTATGAATACGTTTTGCATAAAATGTTAAAAAATAAAACACTACTACTACTTTGTTCTTAAAAAAAATTAAGAATATTTAGTATATCCGGTAAATTGACATTCAATATTTTGACGTTCCAACATTTGCCGTCCAAACGTTTGAATGCTTCCCCATTAATGATAATATTTTTAATCAGTGCTCGGATTTATAGCGCTAACAAAGTAAATTTTGAGCACTTTAATATGCAA
This sequence comes from Chaitophorus viminalis, assembly GCA_025469195.1. Classification (NCBI taxonomy): domain Eukaryota; kingdom Metazoa; phylum Arthropoda; class Insecta; order Hemiptera; family Aphididae; genus Chaitophorus; species Chaitophorus viminalis. Next base: position 79,483 of record JAIPRK010001148.1, read on the forward strand.
TTAAAAAAGCCACGATAAGCGCTATATAAGTAGTACTAAAATTGAAAAATAATCAAATTAAAATCGTCTATATTTTTAATTTTAATTTTTACAAGTTTTATATTTTCCAAATTTATTAATATGAGTTTTGGGCCAATTTCGATAACCTTTGCTTTACTTTGTGCATTTTGAAAACTATAAAAATTATAACAATACGATAGTACAGCCGTATTACACTTGTATAGTTCACGTCGTTCACAAACAATCACTGAATCTGAATCGCACAAGGTACGAAACGGTTGAAGTGTTGATGATATTGTCATCGTTGATTAATTTAAAAATAAATAACCTTAATACCAGATATCCGAAACTATTTTACCTTCTATTTTCAAATAAAAATTATATTTTAAATTCTCCCGCAAATCTTCTGATGGTAACTGGTAACATGTATCCCTTTGATTTTATATAACTTTCAGTAGCAGCGTTTCTCAAACTGTGGTACGCGTACCTTTAGACTATAGTATTTTTATTGTATACCTATAACATTCTGTAATTTATCTTTTTGCATCATAATTTAAATAGTAATAGTTATGTTAAAATATTGTATTTTGTTCTTTTTGTATACTAATTTTTAAATTTTCTTCTATATGCATTTAAAACTGTAATAGGACATAATACTGTAATACTGTAGTCACGTAAATACGACGAATTCGATAATTACATTACAATGCGTTCTATACAATTTTAAAAATAACCAAATGATTGGAAATGAATGAATATAACCTGATATGTATTACTTGAAAATCAAAATATATGATGTTTGCTGACAATATCAATGATCAATGGTTGAACACTTTTATTCAAGTTTTGATTTAAATCTGTTTTGCAAATATTATATTGTGTTTTGTACTTGGATGCAAAAAAATCTCATAATTTTGTGGAAACTCACCCCTCCTAAATCCGGCTCTCTGTAGTTACATATTATATATATTTATGTATGTCTGAGGTTACTAGTCGGGTTATACGGATATCACCATTGATAATAAATTGATTGATGGACCATTAACTCATATTGTTGGTTCTCAAATGATAAGAAACTGAAGTGATTTTCTTTTTTTCCACTTACGTTTCCCCAGCCCACCCCATTTACATTTTCCTACATTTTTTTTTTTACAGGAATTTAGTATGTTATTAGTATGAATTTGTATGACTATAATTAGAATTTGTACGACTATGGTTTTTCCGGAATATCCAATTTTTTACGGGGGGCTGGGGAAACGTTTCCCCAGCCCTCCCATTATTAAAAAATTAGGAAAATGTAAATGGGACGGACTGGGGAAACCCTACGTCAAGTACTCTAATTAGCTTATAGCCGTTTTCGTGATCTCTACCTGTATATCGTCCAAACAAATATTTATATGTTTTGTTTATTTTGAATTATTTTTATTGTTCTCTATTCATTATTTTTAATGTTTTAATATTGATGATTGTTATTGTGATTCTTATAAAGATACGTGAATTTGATTGTGCTTATAATGAAGGAATACTGGACAGACTTTAATTAACTAATAGAATTATTTAATTTTTTTTTAATAATTTCTAATATATTAATTGTATATTGTGCTGCGTAACAAATTGATTCACCGAGGAATCTCATCCGGATTAAGTACCAGCACCAGAGTACCAACGAGATTGTAAGTTAATTTGCGCTGTTTATTATAAGTGTATAGACCTGGTCTTTTTACGTGTATTAAATAAGTGTTTGTACTAAAAGCCAAACGGTTTCGAATAAATCGATCAATGGCAACTAATAAAATAACCGATTTTAAAAATGAAGGTTACCGTGTTCCGTGTAGACCGTGTAAACAATATTGGTCCACACGTTACTAAACTATACCCAATAGTTGAAAACTTTCAACTTTTCACAGTCTGTTTGAATGTTACTAATAAAAACTTTTATCAATTAAACTTTAATGAAAAAAAATGGAAAATAGGTATATTTACATACATATTTATAATGACTTATAAACCATATACTATTTTCTTGATAATTAAACAAGAAAAACTCAAAACCTACGTGTTTGAATATTGATTTTGGTACATGAAAATTCACAGAAATATAACGTCCTTGAGATACCGAAGTAAAAAACATTTTTCCATTTGAAAAAAAAAGTTTTTTACTGCCAAAAAAGGGACTGAATATGATGCTTAATGAATTACCCTGTATATTATTATTTATTATTATTTAATTATTCAAAATAAACAAAAATATTAATTTTTATTTATATTTTTTGATATTGGAACAATCATTAATTACCTATTTATTTCCAATTTGTTTTTGTAAAATTTAGAAAACCTTGCCATGAAAAATATAATTGAAAGCCTCATAGTATCAAACCATAATAAATGAGTATAATCGTACAATGGGTGGGTTAAAGGAAAATACGTTACAAGAACTCTGTTTTAAAACTTTTTTTCATAATATTCATTTTTTTTTTTGCCTGTTTTTAATACTATTAATTTTCACAATGGACTGTTTCTGTTTGCTTAAAATACTAGACTCGATAAATGTAGTTATGCATGAATTTTATTTTAGTATAAATAGTAAGTAAAAGATATTACTATTTTAATGATTTTTGGACATCCATAAATATTTTTACTACACAAAAATATGAAAAGTATAAAAAAAAAAGAAGGCTATTAAATGTATTTATCAAAAATGCAGTATTACCTTTTTTCACATTTTTTTGGAATCGTAAAATTATTCATTTTATAGACTTTAATAAATGTTCTTCTTATGCAATTAATGATATTATTTATTAACTGTACTGTCACACTGGTTTTTAATGAAACAATGTTTCATGATAATTACATGAAAATATATTTATAAAATTTCTTGTTTTCCATTTTTTATCTAAGTAGTATTGACTATTGGCTGTAAATAAATGTATAATGTAATAAAATCATACCATTTTTAAGAAAATGGTAAAGTTACAATTGGATTACGGTCATTTTTACTTATTGATAGAATGTTTTGAATTTTATTTCCTTAGATCAAGTTAATCTGACTAACACACTTTTTTTGCCACAAAATTTTAAGACAGCCTAGTTGTAAGCGGCTATTAAAATTTTAATTTTAATGTTGTTTTAATGATGTAATAATATTGTATGTTATATCTATAACCATTATATTTTATAAATATAATATATACGATGTGTGGATATCAATCAAATTTAATTATATTACGTACTCTATAGGATGTTACTATGTTAGTATGCTATTATGGTACGCACTTTGGTGAAGTATACATAATCTTTTCAATAATGCCTATATTCCATTAAATATTTTAAGTTTTTGTAGTTACATGCTCGGATAGAGTTTTATTTTCATTCAAATAAAAGGATCATAAATGTATACAGAATAAACACAGAAAATAATATTTTGTTAATGTAATTAGAAACTAAATTCTAAATTCACCCATATTTTATTTTATCATCTATTATGCTGTATACTATCATGGTGTGGTTGTGTACATTATTTACTGGTGGTAAATATGAAAGTATTTTTGTGATTTGTATAGTGCGTGGAAATTTAAGTGACACCCCATTAACTCGATAAAAAATTAAAAAGAAAGAAAAAGCTTTTATTTAGTGCTTCTGATAAAGGTGACCGCACAAAAGCTGTAGACTTTATTATACGATATTGTAATAAGACATTTTTGAAACAAAAAAAAAAATTCTTATCGAACTTAACTCATTCTTGAGTCAAGCTTATGAAAACGTTTGTCAATTGGTTTTGAGACATAATCTATCGAAAGAGTGGTTATGTACAATGGTTGCTTGACGTTGCTCTTAAAAGGTTTCCCTTCATAGTTCATACTACGATATATCAATTACTACTAAAATCGTTTAAAATGCAAAGCAGTCGAAATTTTTATCGTTAGTCAGTCACTAAATAAATTTAACCTTTAAGCTTATGGATATATATATATGCATTTGCATATTTTCTGTAGTTGCTTGCATATTGTATGCTCACTAAGCAAAAAATGCGTCGTGTTAGACTGTGAAATGTAAATCATATGATACAACAATAATAAAATAATTTCTTATAAAAATATTCATAATTGTCTTGAGTCTGTTTGGGGACTATAAATAATTTTAATATTTGAAACCTATTTTTATCATCTTATTTTTCATTACATTTTCGACAAGAGTTTAAAGAAATTTTTTAATTCATAAACATAAAAAAAATTACCATTTCTAGGTCCACCCATATGCCATTATTGTCAAATTAATAAAACGTGTAATTTGTGATAATGATATTCAAAATATACAGTCAAATTTATTTTAAAATGTTTTTATTTTGTTCAACCAGTTCATATATTTTCCCAGGTATTATCCATGTGCTTATTTAGAGTACATTAATATAGAGTTGTTTTTAATACATTAAAATCCTAATTACCTACTGCAGCAATTCTCTTTTTCTCCTCCTGTAACATAAACTACATGAAAAGGGTTTAAACTTTAAACAATAAATCAATACGATTATTGTTGCGTGGCAAAATGAAACGCGTTCGACTGTGTGTTGTCTAAAAAAAAAAATAAATAATAATAATAATAATAACAATAAAACGTAACATAATCATAATAAAATATCGACCCAATTCGGTCGTTGGCAAAGATGGGTACCTGCAGTTTCACAGGTAAAAACCTGTACGATGAGATGAGTAGAAGTGCGTGGGGTGAATTACCGATACGCTGTAAATTTTTGATTGTCGAGCATACAAAATACAAAGTCTTGTCAAAAGAAATAAAATCAAAACGGATTCAATTCCAATAAAACAAATTTCCATGCAATTCACCCAATACGATATTTCTATTGCGTGCTGAGTTTGCATAATTCTCAGTTAATATGGATTGTAATTTTTTTTTATATGATTGATTTTCATTGCTAAATCTTTCTTGGTCGATGACTCCGTGGGCGTTTTATAAAAGAATCGTTGACTCTGGATGCTGGGTCATATTGCAGACCAATTTAAAATTGTGTTCACCAATTCACACCGTAATCAGTGAAGTACTCATTTGAGTATATCCGTCGTTTAGCTTAATCGAAACATTACATAATCCTCATGATATGTTGATTATTACCAGGTTTCACAAAAAATCAATCCGTCCATATACATTTTGTCACTTTTTCTTAATATCCATTTAATATCCAGTCTTAATTTCCAGTTTATTTTTTAGATTCGTTAATACAATTTAAACACGTATAAATGCGTAGCAGTGTAGCACAAATCCTGTAAATGGTATATTTAAGATTTAATTCTGGAATAGTTTTCCTTGTTATCAGTGCATTGGTGATAAGAGGAGCTGACTCGAGAAAAAATCTAATATTACCTGGGTTACCAAGTGATATCCGAGTATTAAATCTCATCCTAAAATTCAACCTCGGCCACTTTAAACTGCAAAAATAATGTAAAATGCTCTCATATATATCCATGTTTAGAGCGTACAGTAAATAATTTACGTATCAGTGGGATGATCAAGAATAGTAATACTATAATAGCATTGGTTTTATAATATAAATTATAACTTTATTTTATATTCGTACGTGCATATGTCCATTTTTTATTAATGTAGCTGACTGTTAGGTGTATGATGAATTATCTGCACACTTCGTGTTTGAGCCCTACATTTTTAGTTATAGAATTTTAACCAAAGTCAACGATGTCTTTATAGCATTAATTTTTTCATTCCTCTCGACAGAATCTATAAAGTTATTCACAAATATTGGAACTACAAAATTTTCATTCTGTTTATACAATTCTAGTATTGAGAATTATATTATAATGTTTTTATTTAACATTGGACTATTGGAGACAGCAGTAATAATAGATCAAATTGAAGTTGTAATTAATAAATTTTAACTTGGTAATGTAAACTATTACACAATCTGATGGATATAATCATTAATATTATTAATATTATCTTAGTTAGTGTAAAAAGAACAATGCCATGTAATTTTACACCAAAAAAGTTAAATGTTATTACAAAAGAAAGAGGAAAGTAAAATATATGTATAAAATATGATATAGTCATGTGACTCCTCGATCACTATGAAATATTTTACGATTTATAAGTGTTACCTATTTTGGGTTGTGTGTTTGTGTCTATAGTCAATACGTATAACTTTGATCGGTGTATAATGACACATAGTATATTATGAAATATATAGTAATAAGTTAATAGTTATTACTAATAACCATTAACCAATGGCTATAAATGTAAATAGTAACTATATGTATACTAGTTTTCAAATTTTATTCAATTGGATACGTTTATTGAAATTAGGTTATTAAATTTAATAAAATTTTATCTACTGCTTTTCAATTTTTAATGCTTTTACAAATTGGTTTATATAGCACTATAAACTTTGATATATGATCGAAATTTCACAATAATTAATTTTTTATAATGTTAGTGACTTGAATAAATCTAATTTAACAAAACAAGATAATGTGATCTAGAGAATAGACATGTTTCTCTAAACTTTTATCTTTATGTATTGATTTATACACATACAGGGTAACGCACTAAAGATGTTTACCCTTTTTTTTATACTTTTACGATTTTTAAAATCCTGATTTTTGGAAAATAAATGTGTACTACCTGATCATATTTTTCATTAGGTACTTAGTATTTTCGTACAACTTAAGGAGTATTTTGTATCAACTTTTAATTTTCAAATAGAAACGCCATTTTTTTTTTTTTAGCAACTTAGTGAAAATTTGGAAAAAGTACTTAGGAATTATTCAAGTTGAAAGTTGCGTATGAAAAGTATAAAATAATTAGTTTACTATTAATATTAGATTCAGAACAGAGTGACCAAATCTTTATATTGGCGTTCTCTATACATGGTTAAGTTTTTAAAGTTTTTTGACATATTTTGATTTATTTATGAACAATTTAAATTTTCGATTTTTGTAAAAAAAAATTTTTTTAAACATCTATAAAATTTATTTGGCTATCCGAAAATTTTTGAAAATGTATTAAAGGATCAATTATAAGTTATACTAATTGTAACTAAAAAATATCGGAGATGGTTTCGCTCAAATTTTTTTTATAAGCCCATAAAGTTCAAATTAGTATAAAATATGTTAAAATCGCGATAATTTGCAAGTTATTTTGGTGTTGAAAATTCATAAAATTTTTTCTGTTTATACTTAAGGTTCAAAATTTTAACACTGGGTTTTCCATAAGCTAATCTTCAAAAATTTATAAAAAAAATTTCTACCGGACTTAAAAGAAAATATTTTATGACTGTTTTAAATTTAAATTTTTACGAAATTGCATTATAATTCAATTTAAATATAAAATACTATATTATTATATACACATTTTTGACAAACATATTAACTACGTTCAGAATCGTTATTCGTATACAATGATATCTATCATTGCATTCAAATTTAACAAATCCATTGTAATAATGACCTATCCAATAAACGAGGTGCACTTCACCCCCAACTGTACAGCAAAGCGAGGCCCATCCGTTTTTTTTTTATGTTGTTATGACATTATAGTTTCAAGATTACGTAAGTATTGCATTCACATTATATACGCACAAGCATATAGGAATAAACATTTGATTATTATTATGAAAACCATGATAGGCATATTAAATGCGCGTTAATTCAAAGAAGATGGGAATAGCAATAAATAAATTGGCTACTTACAACATATTAAAATACTGTATAAATTAATCTTTTTTACGTCTCAAAGAAATATTTGTAAACCTAATTTCTTTATAAATAAAGTTGAATCACTCCAAATCCGGTTTCGATAGCTCCGAATGTACAGGTCCGAAATTCAAATGTTTTACTATGTAACAACAATTTTAGAAAAATTAACTAAATAATTATTCGTATAGAAAAATGGTATTCCTATTTCAAAGACTAAAGTTGATTGCTTTAAAATATTCCTTAAATGGTACAAAAAAGTATTGGGGATTATGATGTTGTAATACACATACATTTCAGTATAATATAATATTACTTCTGTTACTCTATACAATTACGAAACAACATAAGGAATAAGGATCAATTATAAACTTTTTTGTAAATTTTAAACGGTTTTGAGTATTATAGTATTAAATTTATTATGAATAGATGTATTTTAACTTAAGAGAAGAGTTAATAAATAATGTATTGCATATAATAAATAACATTTGATATAAAATTTTAAGCGTAATTTGGGTCACTAAGGGAGCTTAGCCTGCTCAAAATCCAAATCAGTCTCTTCCCAATCGACATTACGAATAAAATGAAAAACAAAAAATGTTATAAATACTTAAAGTAGTAATTTTAAAGTATCACTAAACATTTTATAAAATAAATTTCGTTTTTGTTAATTTAAAAGTTCTGTTTTGCTGGTTTTTTAATTTTTTTTTAGGTTAATGAAGATCAGAGGGTATTTATATTATGTTTAAAAAAACTTAGCTTCCTCCCTAATTCAAAATTTAAAAAACGCCTATTCGATAAAACGTAAGTAATTTCAATATCAAAATAACAGGATAGGTAATATTTTTTTATAAAAAAAATACTTACTCAAATTTATTAAAAACATACTTCAGTGTGACAGGTGTTTAATATGATAGAAAAACAAATTATGTCCATAACTCTGCTTTTTACAAAACAAAAAACTTTTCTATTGTTTTGGTCGAAGATAGGGACAAAGTCTGCAAAGAGAATGTTTGAAAGTAGTATGGTGAACAAAATTAATTTATATCAATAATAACTTATATATAATAACTATTATGCTTTATTAAATTTTAATTTGTATTCTTAAATGCACTGATAACATTTTTTGTAAAAATTGAACTCATACTTTTCATTTATTACTTATATTTTGATAAATCAACCATCTGTTACATATTTTTAGTTACAATTATAATATGGGTAGGGTGTACATAATAGATAACGATAGACAATATCAAAGTTCAAGATATTATCCACTGATAGCACTTCATGTCTTTTATTTAAATACATTATAAATTATTATATCCAGTAATTTTAGTTACAGTTGGAGAAAGTCTCCTGGTTATTGTCGTTTTAGTCTTCGAGGAGAATTTCCGGGAAGTGAGTGGGAGTAGAGGCTTGATTTAATACATAATTCATACTTATATGGAGTTTGAAATTAAACGTTTATTTTATGAAACTAATTCTGTATTAAAAGATAATCTCATTAGGAATAACAAAAGTTAAAGAAAAAATCACTTGTATTCAAAAATCCTATATTCTAGAATGTAGTTTAAAAAACTATAGTTATAATAATAGATAATCTAAATTATACTAGGTATTTAATTTGTTGGTTAGTCAATTTAGTGTGATAAGCGTAATGCCGTAATAAGTTTGATTCCTTTTTTCAAAACAATTAAACTAACATGATCCATTTAAGTATAAATAAAAATTAAGACTACATGATCCGTAAATGAGATTCAAGTGGGTTTAGTTGTTAAACATTTAAATCTCACTGTACCACTAGGAACATATTTTTTTCTCCCGATCAAACACATAAAAAACTAAGCCTCGTTAATATGTTACGTATAACGTATAGCACTCGAGTGCGATAATACACAAATCTGTATTGTCGACCCACAATCAAGAGTAAAAAGTAATTATAACATTTTTAAATTTCCATGAAGAAAATAAAAAACATTTCGGGGGAAACAAATAACTGTTATTCGTTCATTTAATCATGCAGATAAAATTAGTTTTTAATTTTTAATCGTATCTTCTATCTATACGTTGAATGGACACCATAACATTTTGGTAGCGATGTACGCGACGGTGTTTAGTATATTAAATTGTGGTGCGCACCGCTTGTGAACCAACAACACGATATTAATACAACCTATTGTGTAATCATGGCCTTGCGTTTTAACTGTCCCGCGGGGGGCACACGAAAAAGATTCTGGATCGGCCACCCACGGTGACTCCCGGGCCATCATGATGTTTGCGGCTAGGCGCATGAGTGGTTTTCAGCCTTTGTCACAGCGGGTTATCGGGTCACAGCACTGGCAATAGTACGACGCGAACACTACGTTTAACCCGTGGGGAGATGGGGGAGATGGACTTCCCAGCAGTCGTGTTTACACGTGAGATGTTCCCATGGCCACCAAAGAGATATGACTTACAGTCGATAAAATTGCGTTCAACACTATAACTTCAATAGGTTTCCGCGTTATACACCCGAAGCAAATGATAGATCATACCAATCGAATCGTAACTATACAATTATTTAATATTCTGTCAAAAAAAAAAAAAAACGTCAAATTAACACTTCGTAATTACCTAACTACATTTCATCAGTTCGTATCCCACGTATCTACGGACACAAATTTCAAGAGGATAACGGCAGGACTTGGTTATCCGAAGCTCTAACACTGATTTTTACCAGTTGATACATATTATAAATAATATATAATGTAGATAATTTTAAATTTTACTGCACACAGTACACATATCGACTTAATATTATATATGCAAGTAAAATAAAGAACTGGATGGGCCTCGCTCTGCAGTACAGAAGGGGATAGATTGCACCTCGTTCATAGGATAGGTCATTACAATGGATTTTTTGTGTGCAATCGTGTTTTTTCAAAAATAATACATGGGTAGAACTTTAAAAAATCAATAGTATTCATAATGGTACTGCACTATACATTAATGTGGAACAGTATGATTTAAATTATTTTGTCGTTATAAGATATGCACTGATTACATCGATTGACATGGAAATTTTCTATGTATAAAAATATATTAGCACCCAATAGAATGAATTTACGAGGTGCAGTCCAGCCCCTACTGTTCAGCAGAGCGAGGCCCATCCGGTTATTTTATTTATTTACAATTATCAAAAAAAAACTTAAACATTTCGAATATTTCAAATGCCTATAAGTTGCTTAAAAATCAGTATAATATTTTGAACAAAATATGACTTAAAGAAAATTTTTATGCTAACAACTAGTAAAAGTTTTGCGTTCTTGCAACTTATACTTTATGTACTTTTTGAATAATGACAAATATTAAAAATTTTTGAGAATAAATTGTTATTTGTAAGCAATTTCTTAAAAATTTAAATTTCAAACAGTCATAAAATTTTTTTGAAGAGTAGCTTATGCATAACCATATAATACAATTTTGAGCCTTCAGTATAAATAAAAAAAATTATGAATTTTCAATTACAAAATAACTTGCAATTTATAGTGATTTCAACATATTTTTTACAAATTTAAACTTAATGGGCTTATAAAAAAAAATTGGATGAAACGATATTCAACTTTTTTTAGTTGCGATAAGTATAGCTTATAATAAACCTTATATTAAATTTTCTAGAGTTTTTAATAATCCAAAATTTTTAGCAATAATTCAAAAAAAAAAAATACTTGGAAAAATCAAATATTTAAATTGTCTATAAATAGGTCAAAAAATGTCAAAATACTTAGAAAACTGAACCATGTATAGAAAACGCAATATAAACATTTAATGAAAATTTCAAGTATTTGCCGTTTTTGAGTTAGAGCATTTTTAAAAAATGTATTTTTTCAAAAAGTAGTTTTGCCTAAAAATTCCTGTTTTCCGTAATTTTGTTATGGTTTTTCCTGACGCTTTTGAAATGTTTTGAAAATATTTTACTTTGGACTTGCCCAAGTACCATCTACCCTTAAAGGAAATGAAGCATTTTTACTGCCCCAAAACGTGATGATAGATACAAAAAAGAACTGGTGGGCCTAGCTTTGCTGTACAGTTGGGGGTGGAGTGTACTTCGTTTATAGGATAGGTCATTATTACAATGGATTTGTTAAATTTGAATGCAATGATAAATATCATTGTATACGAATAACGATTCTGAATGGAGTTAATATGTTTGTCTAAAATATGTATATAATAATATAGTATTTTATACTTGAATTGAATTATAATGCAATTTCGTAAAAATTTAAATGTAAAACAGTCATAAAATTTTTTCTTTTAAGTCCGGTAGAAATTTTTTTTATAAATTTTTGAAGATTAGCTTATGAACAACCTAGTGTTAAAATTTTGAACCTTAAGTATAAATAGAAAAAATTTTATGA
>JAIPRK010001149.1:0-15361 GCA_025469195.1 Chaitophorus viminalis
ATACACGGGTATTTAGAACACGGGTATTTAAGAACACGGGTATTTTTTATTACACGGGCCTTAACGCCGTCTTAGGTAAAAACACGGGTACACGTGTAATGCATTACACGTGTAATCGCGACCTCTATTCTGAACGGAGTTAATATGTTTGTCTAAAATGTGTATATAATAATATAGTATTTTATATTTAAATTGAATTACAATGCGATTTCGTAAAAATTTAAATTTAAAACAGTAATAAAATTTTTTCCTTTTGATCCAGTAGAAAATTTTTTATATATTTTTGAAGATTAGCTTATGGACAAACTAGTGTCAAAATTTTGAACCTTAAGTATAAACAGAAAAAATTTTACGAATTTTTATCTACAAAATAACTTGTAAATTATAGTGATTTTGACACATTTTATACAAATTTGAGCTTTATGAGCTTATAAAAAAAATTTGAGTGAAACAATCACCATTATTTCTATTTAAGATAAGTTAAGCTTATTATAAACATTGTATTAAATTTTCGAGAGTTTTTGGCCAGCCAATTAAATTTTATAGGTGTTTAAAAAAAAAAACTTAACCATGTATAGAAAACACCAATATAAAGGTTTGGTGAAAATTTCAAGTTGTTGCGGTTTTTCGTTTTTGAGTTAGAGCATTTTAAAAAAATGTAGTTTGTAAAAACGTGATTTTGCATAAAATTTCCCGTTTTTTCGTAATTTTTTTATCGTTTTTTTCTATTTTTTAAAAAAGTATTGAAAAAGTTGGATTTTTGACTAGCCCAAGTACCATCTACATTCACTTTCCTATCAGAAAAGTTGCTGTTTAAAAAAATCGAAGCATTTTTACTACCAAAAATCGTGTCCTCAGACACAAAAAAAAAAAAATAAAAAATAAAAAATAAAAAACACACATTATTGTAAAACCAATAGATTCCATCACTCCGTTCAAAATCTAAAAAAATGTATTTTGTCAAAACGTGATTTTGCGTAAAATTTCCCGTTTTTTCGTAATATTTTTATTGTTTTTTTTGATGTTTCTAAAAATATATATAAAAAATCGAATAATTCAAATGCCTATCAGTTGCTTAAAAATCAGTATTATATTTTGAAAAAAATATGAATTAAAGAAAATTCCAATCTTAACAACTGGTAAAAATATAGAGTTTCTGGGACTTATATTTTTTGAATAATAGTTATTTGAAGAGCAACTTTATACTTATATTTTATTTACAAAAATGGTACTAAAACCTTCAGCAGACTGTGAGGTATAACAGTAAAAAATGTTCATCCAAATCGGTTCAATAGTTTTCTTGGTTAGCGCGGTCATAGAAATCCCCCTTAAAATTTAAAATTTAGTAGAAGAGATATTATTATATGAAACGCAAACCATTCTTAGGAAGGCACCCAGGCCCCAGATGAGCTAATATTATATTTTATTATTATAAATTCCACCTCCAACGTCTGTATAACTATCATAGTGAAGAAGTATGAACATTTGGCCTCAATAATAAAATGCCAAAGGGCCTCCTTTCTTTTTCGGTTTAACATTTTTAGCACAATAAGAAAATAAATCTCTTTAAGTATCTGATAAATGATAAGTAGGTATCTATGTATTTTTCTATATTGTATTAAATAAGTATAGATAAATGGTAATTATATAAAATTTATTAACTTATACTTATAATATATTTTGTAAATCCGTAAAGGCAGCCATCAGGAAGGCCCCAAATCCCCAGATGTACCTAAGGCCCAATCGCAATTCTTTGTCTTCACTTTTCTCATGTATACACGCCACAGACTATAATCTCGTAATGAATTTACGCATAGTATATAGATACATACAAATGTTTATATTATAATATGTCTTATACCTAATTTATTTCATACAAATTTCATTTTTATCATGACTACGTCACATATTGGAAGTAGGAGAAGATCAAAATGCCAAAATACAAAAATTAACATTTTTCGGCGAATTGTATGGGGTAAACAAAGTGTCACGCTAGAATTGGAATGAAATCGAACTGCAACTATTACCTAGACTTGATATTAATATATATATATATCATCTAATATCAAGGCTCTCTACCTTATACCTACATCTAGAGAGCTCTCTACCTACTTCAATATTATTTTCGCTACGGTGATATTGTGGTTTATGTTTATTGTTTACAATGGTAACGATTGATTACAATCATTGCCGTGTTGTGGTCGCTGATAACAATGTTTGGATTTGTTAAACGTAACGCTAACACTATATAACTGGGATACACGATTTTTGACTGTTTTGAAGATACTAACTGTGTAGAAAATCAGTTCAAACACCAAACTATCGTGTTCCGTCTTCACCCATCTGTACCTAGTACCTACAAACCACCAAAGGAAGACTTTATTTTTACCTAGTGTATAACGTTTGTACTACGTATGAGTTAGCATCATTTATTTTCGACACACAGTAAACAAAATTTATTTTACATCATGTCAAAGCGATTGTCGACCGAAATCGAAATTTCCACCAAAGGTACGTCGGTTGGAATATATTAACACCGTAAATAGATTATATTTGCTGTTAAGACGAATATGTTATTGTCATTGTAGATGGTGGTGACAGCAAAGAGAAACAACAACCGGATAAGAAGCAAAAATTATCATTTGGAATGATGAAAAAATCTTTTCCAGCGAAAACTGGCATCAAAATAACTCTAAACACTCCCGCTGCTGTAAGTACTCCTACTGGGTGTTGGCTATAAATTAGATTGAAATAAATTCTTAGAACAAGTAAATATTTAAGATGTTATTTTTAAACTTGTTATCTAAATTGTACATGATACATACCAAACATTTTTCCTTTTGACCACTGCACTACTGCAGATATAGAGCATGGCTGGATTAAGAGGGTTTAATTCAAAAATCTTTTATTATACTATAATTAGTAGTTTTATAGACATTTAAATTACATAAATAAAAATAATAATTTTATAATACAATTTGTGATGTAGTTATAAAAATGTATTTTTTTGTGAACTCCTTTGTTAAGCAATGTTTTGTCAAATGGACCCTTATGAAATTTCAGCCCTAGGGCCCAATAGGTTCTTAATCTGGCCTTGGCGAAGAGCAAATATTATAATTGATTAACAAATTAAAATACAAAAACATCTATGAAAATGAAACCATATTATGTTGTTTTTGTATAAACTTTACATTTTTCTATGGTGTATGGGCATTTTCAATTTTTTTTTTTGGAAATACCATACTGTAAAATATTGTGCTCCTTATAATAGAAGATATTTACAGATGTTAAATATTTTAATTCAATAATAGGTGAATTAAGTATTAACTCAATAATAACGTTAGTGTTTACAAATTAAATTAAATATATTTTACATGTATGATAAACAATGAAAAAATTAATGCAAACCTTTTGCTCCATATTAAAGATATGATGTATTACTGTTGTAGAAAGAACTGCCTGTTCTACCTAAACCAGCATCTAAGTCCGTTGCAGCAGTATTTGGTGATGTTAGTGATGACGAACCAGAAGAAATGCCTAAGGAAGCTAGAATGCGTATGAGGAATATTGGCAGAGATACACCTACATCGGCAGGACCCAATTCATTTGGCAAGACGAAGCATGGTTTTTGCAACACTGGAAAACTAATGGAAAAAACACTTAAGGAAGCTACAAATGCACTAATTGATGATAAAAAATAAAATAAATCCTATTTTTTGGAATAATTGTATTTCTACAATTGTTAATATTGTATTTAAGCTTTTTGCACAGAATTAGTTTTAAGTATTAATTAAGAAATTAAGATAACCATGACTGTGTATTTATAAAAAAAATATTGTAAGATTTTTTATCCCAGTTCTCTCAATTGGCCTTTTTTTACATATTGTATAAAATATACAAGCAATAAATTTCGCTTTTATCGCCAAGCAAATCCGTAATGTAAAATAAGCTTAAAAGTATACCTTAAATACTAAGTTAAATTGTTAACTATGTTATAAGTGCAATGATTTATTATGAAATTCATGATAAAATAACAATATATTGTTTTTCAAAAATAATATCTGAAAATTTTTATTAATAGACATATTAATAGAGGAAAATTAAAACAATTGGTTGTAAATCATCTTAGTTTATTTCAAATAAAAGCTATATAATTATTTTCTTAAATTTTACTTGACAAGTAATAGTTTACAAAAAATAAAACCATGTACAAATTTACAGAAATAAGCCAAAACAGGGTTCCTGAAAAATGATTTCACTTATTTCATAGAGCATATAATACATCACTTGACTAGTTACAAGGTGGTAATAATTTATTCTATATTAATTCTGTAAAAGAAAAACTTTATACCCAAAAATAATATTTGCAATTATTTGAAAATGGTATGCATTTTTAAATGTATCCATTTTATTAATAAAAGCTCTATAAAAAAAAAATATTCTATATTCAAATTCAATATGTTAATACCAAATATATAACAGTCATATTACATTAAACCATAGTAATAAATTATCATACTGACTACAGTAAAACCTCATCAGTCTAGATTTTGCTTAATCCGGACAGCCGTTAATAATACCTAATTTGCACTATAAGTTTATAGTATACTATAGTTTATACTGTAGATAACTGTAACTTAACATGGAACAGTTCTTATAGACTCATAGTTAATTAATGACTATAATACAGTTATGTACTATTTTTTAGGTTACATAATGTTAGTCATTAGATATATGTATGTATTAAATTAAAATTTGTACAATGAAATATCCAATAAAATTTTCTTGAATTTATTTACGATTTTTGTTTAATTTGTTTAATACGGACAACCAAGAGCCCCAATTAGTCCAGATTAATGAGGTTTTACTTTATATAGTATGGTAGAAGTTGACTATCAACTTAAGACATTCTGAGTAAACATAAAAATGTTAAAATATTACCAAAAAACATCTATATTTCTATAAGAAATTAATTTAATTAACATTTAAAAAAAATGTATATTCACGTTAAGAGTTACTTTAAAGTTAGTATAAGAGTCACCTTATTGTACTACTGTAGAACTGTAAAATTCTGTTGTAAAGTCACTATAATGTTAATGTTGGCATTTGAAGTTAATTGTTTTCAACACCTGTTAAATAACAGATATAAATTAAGACCTAACTTAATAAAATAATTCCAAAACCTAAGACCTTAGAAATCTTATAATTTTACAATATTTAATAAATAATACAAACAATTCTATTCCCAATGATAATGGTAAGTAAATACTAAATTAAAGATATTTATTGTCACTCAATTAAAGTAATTAATCAATTAAAATACCATGTGTTTCACTCAAATGGTAATACGAAATATTTCTGTCCAGTGACCTTAGATTGAAATGGGGTTTTTTCAAGGAGCTAGGGAATTTTAAAATACACATCCTGTGATATTTTTCAAACTTTTGATCCTTTTATTGTGCGCATGCGCAATAGAAGTGGAATTTTTTTAAATGACAACACCTATTTTTAATATCAGATTCCCATACAAAATTTTTTTTGAAGCAACTTTAATCTATAAACTTTTTTCCTATCTCAAAAATTGACCGACTTACAGCAATTTCAAATTTAAACAAAATAGATTTTTGCTACATTTTTCAATTTTCTATATTTTATAATTTTAATTTAATTTTTGGTTGGAAATAGTTGCTATGGTAAAATGAAATTGCTGTAAGTCAGTCAATTTTTGAGATAGGAAAAGTTTATAAATCAAAGTTGCTTAAAAAAAAATTCTGTATCAGAATCTGGTATTAAAAATAGGTGTTGCTATTTAAAAAAATTCAACTTTGATTACGCATGCGCACAATAAAAAGATTAAAAATTTGAAAAATATCACAGAATGTGTATTTAAAAATTCCCTAGCTCCTTGAAAAAACCCCATTTCAATCTATGGTCACTGGACGGAAATATTTCCTGTTACCATTTGAGTGAAAACGCACTGTATACCAGTTTATTTTTTAAATATGGAACATGATCTATGAAATCTATGTTTGTTGACCATTTAAATATTAACTTTATTCATATAGAGGATAAAATAAAAACAACAGTTTAATTATTTGTCAGAATCAAAATGTATTTTTATATCTTAAGTGAAGGTATAATATAATTTTGTAACTCCAAATACATCAAAATTACGTTTTCCTTGGAGGCTGTCCTCCTTGACGATTGTTATCCTAAAACACAATTCAAGATAAAATTAATAAAATATGAATTAAATACAAATACAATTAACTATTATCTGTTATAAATATAATATACTTAGTAGATATTAACAACAATTTATATGAATACTTGATGAGCATATATTGAATTTTCAAATTTTCTCTCATCAATTTTTTTATTTACTTAATAACTAGAACAATACAGTTTATGTTTCATTATTGGGTGCTGTAGCTTAGCAGGCCAAGGTAGCTATGTATAAATTCACAATTGCTAAATTGAACATAGCCACTGATGGCTTCACTTTTAAGATAAGATAAAGATAAATAGTTTAAATCTACCGTACTAAAAACCTTACATGAGGGTTAATGGCCTCTTTGAGGCTTTATTCTTAAGATTTACAGATCAAAAAACAAATTAGAACTACTAATAATCAATGTTATCCTATAGTTTCAAGAAATAGGAATAATTTTTTAGCTATTGTTAATAAATAATAATCTGTAATATTTCAAAATCAGAGCCAAATATAACATACATTCTACTATAAATTTAATTAAAAATTCTTTTCGAATATAAATTTGAAATTCTTGTTGTCTTAAGTATTCATGCAACTTTAGTATCTCAATACATAATGTTATACTTCTTACTTGGATTAAATTATATAATAAATTTTAGAAATTAATAAAATAAACATATATATTAATTTCAACTCGTTGATTCAAAGTTAAACAGTAAAATTGGTACTCGTCTTATGGCTATTTAGGACCTATAGCTCAGAATATGAAGAGGAACATATAATTAGTATGTTTTTTAAAAACGTATGTTAAAGAAAACTACTAATTAGTAAAAACATAATCATAATATAATTAGGGATTTCAAACGATATATTATTAAATACCGATATTGAAATGTTTTCTGTGATATTTTATCATCATATAGAAAAAAAATATATTATCGATATATCAATTTTACGATTTATTAATCAATACTGAATATTTAAAATTTTTATGTCAAAGTCAAAATAATAAAATTAATTCAACAGCCAACTGACTAAAAGTTAAAATATCAATGACTTTGATCTACCATTATAAAATTAAAAAGTGTTACTGTTATTTTACATTACAACTTAATCTCTGAATATTGGCCTATGGTCAAATTTTCAAACAAACAAGATATAAGTATCTACATGAAAATTAAATAGGTACAGCAATTCATGCTTAACTGCAGGATGGACGACTTAGTCTTATGTTTCAGGAATATGATTATTGTGATTGTTCTTAATATCAAGAAAATTCTAATTAAAATTTTATTATAATTATAATTGTAATTCTCTAAGATCAGGAAGTGTTGTCCGTTTTACAAATGTACAATATAGTAAATTAATGTTCAGTAGTTTAATTAATGCTATGTTGTTAGTTTTAATATTTACTAACAGTTTAGAAAAAAAATTGTGATAAGAATATTATGTGTTAAGCTGATAATTTAATTTTTAAGGAAATGATAAATATTGTAATTTAAAAAAAAATCATAACCAACTTTTAATTAAAATATTTTAAAAAACAAAGACAATATTATTACCAAAAATTTGATGAAATTTTAAGCTAATACTAGAGCATTTGAACAACTGAACACAAATATGCTATGTTGTACGTTTTTAAGACAGAAACAAAACATCCGGTTTTGGCATCCTCTCAAGTCCAACCAGTATTACAATATCATCCAGATATTAAATTTTATTTTTGCAATATCATATTTAGTTAAACATTGATACATCAAAATTTCTATATTTGATATCAATATCAAAATTTTCTTAAAAATCTTCACGATATTGATATTGTTTAAGATCACAATGTATAAATATAAGCTCCAGATTAAACACCAATAATATAGCTCATAATAGCTTAATTAAATAAACTCGGTGAAGTTAAAATGAATAAAATACACATGAAACATTGATTTTCCTACTATATTTGTTCACAAATGATTTCAGAGACCATGTAGAACATATCTATAACTTGACAGAAAGTAATGGTAAAATGATGAACATAAAACATACAATTTAATAATCTATTGATTAATGTTTGAAATGACTAGTAGTAATTTAACAGAGGAAGAAACATAAACCTTGTAAACTGAAGTCAAAAACGACAATTATCACTCAGATATATTAAATAAATGTCACATAAGAATAAAAATGGAAATAATTAAGCTCAATAAAAACTAGAAAAATTAATATATAGGTGAATAATATTGATGAGATCATACCCCACGTGGGAAGTTACGACTAGGCGGTGTTCTAATGCGTCTATCGGCCTTAGATCTGTTTCTGACCACTTTGGAATGGATAGCACAAGAAACACAGTAATGTAATTTCGCATATAATTTCGGCAATTGGTATGCTGTAGAAAAAATACACATTAGTAATAGTTAAATCATTTTGGTATGCCTACAAAAATTATACATACAAGAATATACACTAGCATCAGTTATATCGCGAACAGCGGCAGCTTCAACAATGTTACGGATAACGAATTTCTTGATTGCCTTGTCTTTGGGCACGCAACGCGCACAGTTAGTGCAACGCACGGGCTTAACATGTCCACGACCGTGTTTAGACCGTCCTCCATTACGGCGCTTGCGAGTCTTGAATTAACAACAAATACATTATATTTACATGAAAATTACATGAGTAGAACTACTCATACACACTATAATAAATAACAATTTATTCCTAGAACACTTGCTCTAAAATTGTCATCGTGTACAATGGCAATCTATGTATTCAATAGAACACATGGACATTTTAATTTTTTTAATTTAAGAAACAATGTACGTTTAATAAACACATTATTAACTTACAATAAAAACTAAATAGAATTAACATGATTTCAATTTACTTACCATTTTGAAGTATTATTAGAATGAAAAACTTCTGAAGAAATGAACGAAACTACTCAACATTCAACACGAAAAGACTAGAAATCGAGTGGACGACATAACCTCACAAAATATCGTTCGGATAATTAATTGGTAGAGTGGTAACATCATGGAAGAAAAAGTATATAATTTTTTTTTTTTTTTTTAAATGAAAAAGAAGTTGGCATAAGCAATTAAGATACGTGAAAGGTTCTTTTAATATTTGCATTTAATACGATTTAAAATGTATATTCTTAACGAAATAAAAAAAATCATTTTTGTTATTTTCTATTCAACAACCATAAACATTGACAGGGAAATTTATGTATTGCAAATAAATTAATGATTGAGTGGGTTGAGATATATCAATAAATAATTTAATAGTTCTACATTAACATTTCTTATTTCCATGACGTTTTCTAATTTTTAGGATGCCGAACTACAGCATTTCTACAGGTAATCATAAAATTGTAATTTGAATATATTCGTGGTTACACACCACTAATGGAGGGTAATGGCGGGAAAATAATTTAAAATGTAATTCCACATTTCGTACCATACGTTTTGAGTTCGTACTATAATACTTACTGTCCAAAGGTGGCAAAGTATCATTACGGTTTTATAAAACCTAGTTCAGGGATGGCGAACCTATGTCACGCGTGTCACATTATTTCAGTGACACACCAATTTCAATATAATTCAATTCATAAGTTTTACTTCACTAATCACTTTTCAAAAAAATTACTTTATTATTAATTATTTTTAATTTATTATTGTAATATACCGTAAGATATTATCACAATTGTGAGTATTACAGCCGTGAATATTATTAACGTAATATATATATATATATATATATTTACCTAACAACAGATAAAATTATGTTTGTATGTTTAATTAATTATTTTTCATACAAAAAAGTACACTCATATACCACAAAATACAATTTTATGTCATACTTGATGGACATATTAATATGACTTGTGCCAGTAAACTCCATGACCGCAGATGATATTTATCAGCAAATCGTAGTAAAATTCTACAATGGTAATACATTTATAACATTGGTCAACAACAATCAACCGGTTACGTCTTTTTAAACATATCAGCAACACTACCTATGACTAAACATTACCGGGAACCCAATTCGAATTTTATTTAAGCAATAAAATACTGGAGAGTCCGGTATCTAATTCCAGTTTCTCCATTATTTGATGGTTATTTTGACTGTCGCAGCAACTCGAAACATTTAAGTAGCTACTAGAGGTAAGTATTAAGTACTTAAATTATTAAAGACATTTCATAATTTTCAAAATATTTTTACGAAATTTTCTGTTTATAGCAAATTCAAATTTTCGATTACAAGTTAATTAAGAAATTAGGTTCTGTTAGTTACTACTATATTATACAATCATAATAAGTTTAAACTGATTCACCCTACTCTCCCAACGTCTTTCACTCAGAATCATTTTTTCTAAAATTAAAAAAGATAATAATAACTGTAAGAGTATAAACTGTAAAACATTTGTTGTATTGGTTGTATTATATTGTATTACTTTCCCTATTTTATGTTTCTGCGTATAAGTGTAATTCATAAATGTAAATATACTACCATACTTTAAGTCTTTTATTTATTAATAATTTAAATTTAAAATTTTTTTCATATTTTTTTATTGATAGGAAAATATTACTTACTTTTACTTGAATGAAAAAGTAATTTAATTAGGTTTTTTCTATGGAAAATCAAGAATTACTCATATGAGATTAATACCCACCTAAAACTTATAATTATAGAATAGAACAGACTAATATCTTAGAAACAAAATGTATAGTAAATTAATAATTTTATTTACATTAACACATACATAATCAATAAATTAACAAAATAAAATGTATAGGGATTGCACTGTTTCAAATAAAACTATACAAAAACGTAAAAATAAATTCTTACGTAGGTAATAACTTTTATAAATGATTGGGAAATAAAAGTTTATAGATGACTTTGGCACATTTCTGTCATACAATACTTTCCATGTTGTTATTTTCGGGTAATACACTTAACGATTTTGGCAATTTACTACTATCTATAACAGGTACTGATCCATTTTCCATTAGATCTAAAAAACACAAACATACTTTTAGTCCAATTTTTTTTAAATTCAAAGTAACATGCATTGAAATAATTAAAAGAATATAATATTAATGAGCATAAAACTGTATCACAGTAGATAAAGGTAACAAAATTAAATACAATATACATATGCTCAATTTATGGACAAGGTGAGTTTATAAATTAACATTAACTATAAATTATAATAGAACAACAGTTAACTATGAAGTATAAAAAAAGTTTTCGATTCGAAAATGTATTGGACAACAACTAAAAGAATGTCAAAACTTAAAACAAGCGTTTTAAAATAATTAGAATCAATTTTTATTTTTAAAAAATACAATTTAGATCTTTAGTTTTATCGAGTTCAATAATCAATATTATCAAAATAAATTTAATAAGTTCTGTTTCCACATAATACGGACTGCATGAATTACTCATACGGCCATACAAAAAGGTTGTAGAGATAAGGTCTGATTTTTTTATTCATTTTTTTCTTACGACTTATTTTTTCCTAAAATCATTATTCACCGTAATATTAGGCATATTACGTAAATGTAGTTATATTTAATCACCATAAACTATAATGTATCATATAGATCAAATCTACGATCTACTTATATAATTGAAATTCAATTCAAAATATATTGGAATCATTTTTTCATTGCAATAGGTATTACTGTGTTAGGTACCATTTCCGGTAAGGCAATAAAATGTATAAATGTGTACGGTACTACGGTATAGCAATAATAAAGCTATACGAAGTAAGTGATTTTTATAACAATAATATTACTTCACAAAAATTACCCTTACTGGACAATGAAGGTGATGGGCCTTGCGAGTTACTAAACATTTTGGTACTGTATCCAGAATCATTACACGGTATATCATCGTGACGCTGTGATGTCAGATAATCCAGCCGCCATCGTAAGTTTGGGTCCATGACCGTGGTATCAATAGTGCATTCAGTTCGAAACCGGTTCTCCAACTCGCTATCGTCGCTCACTTCTTCGGTCACCTGCACAAAATAAGTTTACACAGTGTTACATACGTTTTTAACAACAAGTTCATAAGGAGTTCCGGTCAGCGAATATCGATTATATATTACTATATTAGACACGGTGATTTGTCATCTCGAAATCAAACGGTTCTTTTTTATGCGTCTGATATATATTTAAATAACCAACTATTGTACGTATATTGTTCAATTAAACACAAACCAGTTTGTTAAAAGTGGTCCACTAAAATTCAATTTTTAGAATTGCTATTTAATATATTTAAATTAAGATTGTAAAAAGTGTATGGGTAACTATGTGATAATGTATATAAACTTTGTACACTCCTACTTTTGAGTTCCGATTCTAAAATTCAATTTTGAAACCTATCTTTTATTTTGGTCACAATCGTCGAATTTGAATTTAATTGTCATCGAATCAATTTTAGTAAAAAATACAGTTTTTCATTATCGTATTGAGATGATCAAAACAAAAAATAACTTTAAACTATAATATCAATTGTATGTAATAGTTTAGAGAAATAAAGTAAAATGAATATTCAATATATTATCTACTGTGTAGTTAAAACATGATAAACATTTTCCGTTATAATTGTATATATTATTAACAATTATATTTATATTTATAATTATAATTATAATATATATTATAAATATAATTGTATAATTATTAAAGATCGTTTAATACCTGTTGAAGTTTTTCATTTGATCGTTTTAATTGTTTTTCTACGGAACACAATCTTCGGTTGATGTTGTCTTCGGTTCGACAAATTTGCCGTTTTAATTTTTTCGTATTATGATCTAATCGAGCTTCTAATTCTTTGAAAAATGGTGCACAATAACATGTATAACCCACTCCAACTGGTCCTTTTCTAATGTTCCCAGCCAAATCTAGATAGTATTGTTCACCTGCATGCAATGGATCTTCAGGCAACGAGTCCAATTTTGGTTTTGGAAACTCTTTAGTATCCGGGAAATAATGACAACCATATGGAGACCATTGTTTTTTAATACTTGTATCGGTTCGCTTTTTACCCTAAATTTTCAATTTACAATTATTAAAATTAATTTTTAATTTAAATAACAATCCACTTACTTCTTTTGAATCTTTTTTTATTTTAGAATTGTTACTTTTTTTTTTGTATATTGGGTCCTGTAAAATTTCCAAAATATCAGTCAAATTCTTACGTTCTGCAATGCCTGTGGCCGTTTCATTTTGCTAAAAGAAAATAAAGAAGTAAATAAGTTTGAGACAATAATAATTATAATAATAATTCTATACTTAATCATAACAGTATTCTCCTATATATATATATTTCATAGCTTACACGAATTGAGTATTTAGTGTCTTTTAAATGTTGTACTACGTTTGGATATTTCACACAAGTACAAAACATAGCATAAAATATATAAAAAAATATTAAGTTACCTTATTTTTTAATGTAGTATCACATTTAGCTTGCAAAATAATTTTAGTTAATTTCTTTCTCGCCATTGCTGCAGCAATATGTAGAACCGTGTCACCATTCTGTTTAACAAATTTTAAAACAAAATGTTAGTTTGATGGCTCATAATTTACATGAATATTTTTTAAACTTGAAAATGTTCATTTAAAATAATTTTAAATACTAACTTTATTTTGTTCAGAAATTTTTGCTTGAGCACTTATTAATATTCTTAGTACTCCAGCGTGTCCATACCGAGCACTAGTGTGAAGAGGTGTGTCGCCATACTGAAAAATTGTTAAATATCAAAATAGCAAAAAATCATTATCTCGAATGCACTATAGCAATTTAATTTTTAAATATTATCTAATTTATATTAATATTTTGGTTTTGATAGAAAACAATTCAAACTATTTTTCAAAAAAAAAAAAAAAATACATAAGACAAAAAATTTAAATTATTTAAAGTAGTTAATATGATACTCGTATATCAATAGAAAAACACCTAAAACCAGAATAAATACCAATGCGTCTAAATTCTCTCAATCCTCATTAATCTCTTGATCTGCGGGTGATAAATATTCATTATGCTCATAAAAGTGCTTATATCACAGTGCCACAGTGGTTTTATACTATTATAGTATTATAGTAATATTTAATGGTTATTACCTTATTGGGTGACTACTCAATTAAGAACGTAGGGTAATAGTGAAAATAGACAAAATAGTACAAAATTTAGGATGAAACCAATAAATGAGTTAGTATTGGATTTGTTCCAGAAAATTAAAATATCCTCTATGCATTATGGCACATATGTAATATTTATATTACACAGTTGCATAATCATTTATAAAAGTCTATTGTTTTCTCTATTCAATTAATTAAACAGAGAGAATTGTTAAATAACGATGAAAAGATGTACTATTTGTTGCAGAAAAGATTCCAATATACACAAAATATAAATTTAAAAAGATCGGATGGGCTTCGCTTTGCTGTACAGTTGGGGGTAGAGTGCACCTTGTTTATAAGAAAGGTCATTATTACAATGGATTTGTAAAATTTGAATGCAATGATAGATATCATTGTATACAAATAACGATTCTGAACGGAGTTAATATATTTGTCTAAAATGTGTATAATGTATATAATAATATAGTATTTTATATTTAAATTGAATTATAATGTAATTTCATAAGAATTTAAATTTCAAACAGTCATAAATTTTTTTCTTTTAAGACCGATAGAAATTTTTTTTATATATTTCTGAAGATTAGCTTATGAACAACCTAGTGTTAAAATTTTGAACCATAAGTATAAACAGAAAAAATTTTATGAATTTTCAACTACAAAATAACTTCCAAATTATAGCGATTTTAACATATTTTATACAAATTTGAACTTCATGGGCTTATAAAAAAAAAAATGAGTGAAACCATCTCCGATATTTTTTAGTTACAATTAGTATAACTTATAATTAATCCTTTAATACATTTTCAAGAGTTTTCGGATAGTCAAATAAATTTAATAGATATTTCAAAAAAAAAAAAAACATACAAAAATCGAAAATTTAAATTGTCTATAAATAAGTCAAAATATGTCAAAATACTTTGAAAACTTAACCATGTATAGAGAACACCAATATAAAGATTTGGTAAAAATTTCAAGTAGTTGCGGTTTT